>JACSZP010015069.1:0-11116 GCA_016161895.1 Pinna nobilis | reverse complement strand
ATTATACATACATACATAATGTGCAAGGCAATCTGAAAATTTTGTTCCTTAGGAATGTCGTCCGGAAGGTGAAGCATCTGAATTATTGGAGTCCGGGTAAATGAGGCTCGACTGTAGTTATTTTTTTAGCTCACCTGACCCAAAGGTCAAAGCCAAAAAGCCAATGTAACTTAGTAGTTAGCATGTTTGCTTTTCACCAATGCCTGGAAGGTTCAAGTCTAGAACAGGGAAGTATGTGAGATTGTACGGTTGCCAACTTGGATACACATGTACATGGGTTTTCTCCGGGCACTCCAATTTCCTCCCACAGCAAGGACCCCCACATGCAGACATCAGAGCCAACGAGAGACATTAATATAAGTTCATGAAACTTGTTTGTTAATCGTTGTACAATAAATAAAGTTTAAACTTTTAAATGAGCTTAAATTAAAGTCATAGCGCACCATCAGTCTGTGTAAACTTTTCACATTTTAAGAATAATTACAAGGACTTTGATAAAACTTTACAGGGTTGAAGTACTCATGGTCCCCTGCAAGTATTGTTGTTATTCATCAGAATCTGTCCAGGGATGGAAGTGGGGGGGGGGGGAGTCAAATATGTATGGGAGGTTACCCTCCTCCGAGAAACTTCTTCAGAAAGGTGGCATAAAATGAAAAACTTAATGCATCTGAGTGATCTAGAAGGATGCGTGTAAAAATGAGCTATTTACCCTAGACCCTCAACATGGAACATGTAATTGAGAAACTGTATGAGCACAGCATCATATTATGATCTCTTTCTCATTGCAAGACAAAACTTAAATAAAAATGTTAAATAAAACAAAAATAATGTGATGTTATTCAATTTATTAGAGGAAAAAACACCACTTTGATATCCCATACTGTTGAACTGGTAACCACCTATCTGTAAAGACCTATCAGTCATAAAGACTCTCTGAGTATAAATTACTGTATACAGGGAAATTTTCGCCCTCATTTTATTTTCGCACATTTCGCCCTCATTTTCAATGGGCTAATTCAAAAGTGGGCAAATTAAAAAAAAGTCATTTTTCTTGAATAGATTTATTACAAGACGGGGCGAATTCAAAATGGGGCGAAACTGTTTTCCTATGTGCATTGAACAAAAATGACACAGGGCGAATATATTCCAGTATACAGTGACATCTAAATTCAATGTGAAGAACTACCCTTAAAGACCAGCCTCTTATGTGTTGCTAGGGAGTCTGTTTGCATGTGTAACAGGTTCCTTTATCTGACTACCACACATGTTTCTTAGTTTATTAACAATTCGTTATCAATATTTTGTAGGGAAATATTTTGATTTGCCAAGATACCTATATGTGCATTACAAGGAGGTTCACAGACTCAAAAAGTCAATATGTCGGTATTGTGGGGAGGTGCTGGACAACAAAGCATTGCTGAGTGAACATATGAACAGTCACAACATAAAAAGTCCTCACTCCTGTAAGTTTTGTGCAAAGGCACATTCCAACGCTGAGGAACTGGCAAAGCATATGGAGATACATGTCAAAAGTAAGTAGACAGATCGCCTGTGTACGGTCAACTCTGCAAATAACAAGATTGCATGTAAAAAAGTTCCGGTTGTTACGAGAAAATTTCTAATCCCAGTGCACTTCCCATGCATTATTTTGTAATTTCGAATATCGATTATAACGATATAAATATCTTGCTTCCTTCAACTTCATTATATGTGGAGTTGACTGCATGTAGATCTCCTGTTCATAGTACTCATTAAATAATCTTACCAGACTCTACATGTGTTGGTGAAGTATATTTAACAGTTTTCTGTTGCAGACCTACTTAAGCTTCCTTTTGATCCAGATTGTAAGGCCACCATCAAACTGATGGTGGGGTAACATCTGTCTTTTCGAGTTAGCCTAGATTACTGTTATGATTCTGCCTTTATTGGCACCTTTCCGATTTTGTTCCTCGTGTATTCTTCCAATTTTCATATTTACCTTTACGGCATATGCGAAATATCCTTATGTGTTATTTTGAGTAAAGATACTGATTAAACATACCACAGAGTATTGTAAGTTGAACATCAAATGTAGCATGTAGAGAAAAATTGTGGAAAAACCTGGAATTGAACCCATGACCCTCCAGACACTAGCAGGGTGCTTTTACTGACTGCTGTTGGGACTATGTGTCTTAACTTCAAACCAGAAATAGAGATGAGGATGATTTGTCAAAGCTCATGTGAATAATGAGAATAAATGTAAGATCATAACAGTATTGTGGGCTAACTCATAAGCTCCCTATCAAATCACCCTCTGTCTGTGGTCCACCGTCCTTCCTTTGTCATCCTTAGTTAGTCCATAAAACAATTCATGTTACTGCTAATTTACCTTTGGGATCATGTTCAAATCCTGCATGGATATTTCCCTTCAGGTCTGGTTTATATTCCAGGGCTTTTTTCAGTCAATTTTATTGCCAATTATGGGCTATGTTCCCAACGGCAAATCATATCTTTTTTTTCCAATTTTCAGCAAAAATTCACAATCATGAAGATGGAAATGAAATGTGTTGCCAAATAGCAAAAATTTAGTTTGTTTGTTGATTGTTATTGCAATTATCACCATAAACAAACAATAAGTGGTATATTGGTATCTATTTTGATATTTACAAGTGCTACAGATTGCATTATTACAAGCAAAAATCCCAATTTTTGGTCAAAATGCAGCAAAATTCCCAATTCCAGCGCCACGGGCCATGTCCCCAAAATACTGGTAGTGAGAAAAAGCCCTGTATTCTAGGGCTGATCAGATTTTTTTGTCCATTGTTACTTGCATCTCTGACGGTACTGTATCGACTCTGCCTGAAGAATTTTGTTATCATATGCCATGAATCTGATGATCTCAATCAAACAAATTTATGGAGGTAAGACTTTATATTTTGACTGACTGGTTTGCGAGGGCTGTCATGAGTCCCCGGTAGGGTGCTTGTCTGTTAAGGGTGCAAGTCCCCATGGAGGCAGGACCATGTTTTCTGTCCTGTAGATTAGACTAAAAACCAATGTCATACTCTATATAGGGAAATTTTCGCTCCCGTTTTATTTTCGCCCCTTTCACCCCCATTGTCAGTGGGCAAATTTAAAACTGGGCGAATTCTAAATGGTAGATTTATCAAATAGATTTATGACGAGACTGTTCGAATTTAAAACGGGGCGAAACTGTTTGCAAGAAAATTAGGGCGAAAATAACATGGGACAAAATTAACCCTGTATACAGTACATGTAGTAGTATTAGCATGTTAAAGAGACCTCACTGCTCAATGGCCTAAGCCTCAAGCATACACCAAAATTTGAGTTTCTTAACCAGTTCTCAATGATTTCTCAATATTCTTGGGTAGGACATTAAGTACAAACAACACAACAACAACAGTGAGGTCACTGTGACTTTGTGGTTAGTCTGTTGGACTTCTAATCCTGGGGTCCTGGGTTTGAGCCCAAGTCACGTTGCGGCTGACCGTCTCTGTCTTTTGCATGAGAGAGTAAATACAGAGGTCCCGTGTCACAGTAGGTGTACGCATGTAAATATATCCTCCCTGCTTTATGGCAATAAAAGCCGAGCATAATCAAAATTTGACGCCCTTCACCAGCACTCTGTGACGTCTCCATATATGTGAAAAATTCTTGATTGGGACGTTAAACAACAAAATAACCAACTAACAACTAATTGGTTGTAGATTTCTGTAAAATATTAAGCAGTTTTGTTTTGTTATTTACATATCGAACAGCTCAGCATTGTAATGTTTACATTTATATTCATCTCTCCGTTACTTTTCCACTTTCAGACGATAACTTCTTTCAGTGTGAAGTTTGTGGAGAGGTCTATCGACAGAAGTGTGACCTTGAAGACCACAAGATCATCCATACACAGAATTTCCCGCTCAAATGTAAAGAGTGTGGGAAAGGGTTTAGACGGAAAGGAAAACTTAAGATCCACATGATCAGTCACCGAGAGGCCCGTCCTTACCAGTGTGAAGAGTGTGGTATGTGTTTTAAGATGCAATCAACCATGCTATGTCACATGCGCCGACACAAAGGAATCCTACAGCATCAGTGTCCCAACTGTGAGAAAAAATTCAAATCTGTGGAGGGACTTCGAAATCATATGCTCCAGTATCACATGGCACCAGAAGACGCCAAAAAAGTGTCATTTAAAGTGTACACCTGTGATTACTGTGGTAAAATGATGGGGCAAAAACACATGTACCAGAGACACATGAGAATGCATACAGGGGAAAGGCCATGGCGTTGTGAACTATGCGGCAAGCAGTTTACAATGCCTGCAGCTCTGAACATGCACAAAAAGTCCCACATGGCAAGAAGGCCGTATCACTGTGATGTGTGTGATTATGGATTTGTGGACCAATCAAAGTTCAAGAAACACTTAACCACCCTGCGCCACAAAAATGCACTTGAGAAGTTCAAAAACAAGGTTACTGAGGAGCCGAGTGATCCTGTAAACATCCTGCACCACAAAAATACACTTGAGAAGTTGAAGAACAAGGTTAATGAGGAGCAGGGTGATCCCCTGAAAATCCAGCATACCACTTACCCAGAAAACCTGGCCAGAGTTGTGGAGTTTGAAAACATGAATCGTGTCACAATGGTGTCAATGGGGGACGGGGAGTCAGGAACCGGTCAGCAGAGAAATAAGCAATATGGTGGTAGTGGTAATGGTAGTCATAGTACTGATAATGACAATGTAACATTCCTTGTAGTGCCACGCCCTACTTCGGATGTGTATGATGTATATAAGGGCGGCTCACACATCACCAAGATCAATCAGCCTCCGCCACGGAGCACAGAGGACAGTGATGAGGAGATACTGGAGGAGAAGTGTGTTATTGTGACAAAGAATGAATCTGACCAATCAGAGAGAATTATCATCACACGTAACCCAGACCACGCTCCAGAAACACTCGTAAGGCCCCCAAACATCCAGGATAATTCTGATGCTGCTTTGAGGGATCCCTCTTCTTTTTATTTCACAATCCCTCATGATGGATCACCTGGGGTGATAACTCAGGTTCTACAAGGTGCAGACCTGGCACAGAACTCAAACGCCATGGTGATAACGGCGAATAACCATAGTGATGGTGCTCTTAGTGATTCTACAATTGAAGCTGTTCAATCTCTGCTACAGTAGAGAATTTTTAGTTTTAGATTTACTAAAGACAGTAACCAGAGGTCAGTCACTGTCTGATCTCATTATGTGTGAAAGTCAAATTTCTTGACAAATAGGACATTTTTCTGACAGAAGATGAACATAAAATGAAATACAGCTATTATGAAATCTCACTCACAGTCAAGACTGATTTTGATCCTAGGTATAAGTGAAATTAGTTTAAGATTAACAGTATACGGTATCTTGGCCTGTGATGCTGTGAGATGTCGACTTGAGATAGCCTGAGATTTTCGGTATTAGAGATGTCATTTGAAATGGTGAGAGCTCTTTACCTGGGAGAGTATGAGATGCATTGAGAGAGGTACAGTGTATGAGGTGACCTTGAGAGATGCACACCTGGGATGGTTGACCTTGGATAATGTGAGATATAGTGAGATTTACAGCATATGAGATGTTGAGAGATGATGACCTGGGATACTGTGAGATTTACAGCATATGAGATGTCATTATGGGATGTTGAGAAAAAAGATGACCTGGGATGATGTGATATGTTCTAAGATTTACTTTTTATGAAATTTCATTATGAGATGCTCAGAAAAGATGACCAGGGATGATGAGATATGATTGAAGATTAACATTATATGAGATGCCATTGTGTGATGGTGAGAGATGTTGATATTGGATGTTCGGAGATTTACTTACAGTTACAGTATAGGAGATGATGGTTAGAGAAGTTGACCTGGAATGTTGTGAGATGCCATTTTGAGATGATGAGAGCTGTTGACCTAAGATGATATGAATTGTTGACGCAGATGTTGTGATGATATTGTATGCATTAGATGACAATCTGTGATTGGAAGCCTGAGCTTGTTTTGATGTTGTCACAGATGAGATGTTGATCTAGGATAGTGTTAGATGTTTTAAGATTTAGTGTAAAATTTTATTACTGACCGATCTTCAGGCATCACAAGCTAAGTCTTTCAAATGTGTTTTTGTTTAAAACTGAGATAACTGTTATTTATAAAGCAATAACAGTGGAGTTGGTCTATAACGAAGTCAAAGGGGATTGACTTCTGACTTTTTTATAGGCATCCTTCATTTTAAGCATCATAATTTACTACGTAAATAGATACATAGTAATTCTTTTCGTGGATTTTATTCCTCTTCGTTATAGCACTGAATTCGCTTTAAGCCGATTCGTTATAGACCGACTCTACTATACATAGAGGGATTTTACTGTGCCGTTCAGGGTGTTTAATACGTCACAGATTATTGTTTGTGAGAATCTTTTTTTTGCATGTATTTTCTTCCTGCCACTGTAAAGGGTAAAATGTGTTATGCATTATTTTTCTTTTAGGGGGGAATACCGAACACAAGATCAAGTGACACATACTGGTTTTATAAATGAAGGGCTTGAAATTTTCTGTTTTTGCAAGGTGGCATAAGGAGACTTTAGTACAAAAAATATACAGTTCAAATTAATTCTGTTGACCAACACTAAAAACTCAAATTGAGACAAAAGTGCACATCAGCATTGGCCATTTCAGAAAATTCTCACTTTGTACCAAGGATGCTGGAGAACAGTGGCCCTTTTCACAAAAAATCTTGCAATTAAAATCACTCGTAATTCGGAAGTTTGCGAAGTTTCAATAATAATGATATGACAAATTTTAACTTGAATTCAATAAATAAAGTCACAGTATAATTTATATCTTTCATGAAAATCAGAATTTGTCTCCATATGTCAATTTTATTGTAAAATGTACAAAATATGATGAATTGAAAAATTGCTCACTTACTATTAGGAGTGATTTTGGTTTTAAGATTTTTTTTGTGAAAGTGTCCCTGGTCTCTGACTATAAATTAACAGGTTCAATAGATTATGTATCAAGTTTGTTTTAGGGGACCACTGCTAATATCATACTCATGTGTTCATGCACAGTAAACTCTCATTATTACATCTTTTAGTGTAATAGTGTACATTTACATGTACTCAGCAGTGACAAAATTAATTGGAGCTTATAATATTGACCCATTTTTGTCATCAGCATGTGGGTGCCCACACTAACGTTTAAAGCTGTTTTTAATCATGGATGCCATGATTACCAATCATGCACATTTGTCGATCATGTAACTAAGAAATTTCGTCTAGATACAACCGGTCGCGAGTAATTGCTGAGATCTCAGTTTGCAATCACCAGCCGTGATCTCTTTACAACTTGTTGTAGGTCATCTTACGACTGTCAATAGTAGCTGCTGGTCAATCTGGAACTTATCGACCATATAAGACCTGTCTGCGATTAGGAATTGTAGGTTAGAAATTTTGACATAAGCAACAACCTTGCTACGACTGATTTTGTTCATGCGATCCTTCACGATCCCTGTGACTAGTCACATGAAATTAATCCTACGATTTGTTGACGATTGTAAAAAAAAAAAAAAGCTGCAACTAAGTTATGTCCTGGTCATAAAGCCCAATGTGACTGGGGCTTTAGTTTTCATTTCTTGGCATTTCAATTCATGATACCAATTTATGAACCTAATCCTGTGTTATTCCTTGTGCCTTTTTTGCTTGAATTATTCAGCCATTAAGTATTGAGATAGATTTAGTATTTCTGTGATTTTGTTTGTTTAAGGTAATGAAATGAAATAAGACTATCAAAAGAAAGAAATGTAAAAAAAATTATGGTTGTCAATACCCGGTATTGATTTTTCTAGCTCCCTTCTGGAAGTTTAAGTGAGCTTCTAGCTGCTTTCACCTTTTTATCAGCATCTGTAGTTAATGTCAAGGAGCTTTATTTAATAACTGCTTGTATACATGTAGGCCCTATACATGTACAATGTATGTATGACAGGCAGAAAGATGAACATTAAGTTATGTATGCAGCTGATGACCCATATTTTCTATCAGAAGAGGACAGTTAACCCCAAGTATCAAAATGGTATGCTCTTATCTATTGTCTTAGACCAGTCCATTATGGTCTGTGGTGTTGAAAGGGTTAAGAAGACTTTNNTTTTTTCCTTAATAAATTAAGCAAACTTAGTCTCGATCTTTCGAACGTCGACTGCGAAATTTTCTATCTCTCGAATAAATTTCACAATCCAAACGTTAAAATACCTGTGAAATAGCATCTCAATCTTATGAAATGCGGATTTTCAGCAGACATTGTAATAACTACGTGTTTATTTAGCAATTAAAGGTGATGACATTATTAAATTATTACAGAATATTTACCTAAATAATGAATGATGATAACAGTGTCCGGGATATCGAGTGTATTAGAGGGTTTGGGGCGGCGGAATAGCGTTAAGCTGGAGATTAATCATATTATCATATTTTTGAAACTCGAAGTCTCGAAAACTCGGCCCCGAACACTCTAAGTTGTCAAGATTCCACTGTATATCAATGTTAGAAAAACCCCATGGTTGTGAGCTTTGTAATATTCATACCCCCTGTTAACAGTTACATGTGGGGGATATATAGGAATTATACTGTCAGGTTAAGAAGTTCTGAAAGCAGATTGCTCTTACAGTATAAGGAATAGGGCATTCAAAATTCAGGCATACATGTACATTGTACCATTGCCACATCAATTAGTACTACATTTTGATAATCAGACATTTCACCTAAAAAGCTTGAACTTTAATCTTGCTAAAGGTGTTTGGTTAGGAGGTTCTAAATTTATGCAAAATCTGTTGAGGAAAATTTCCTGTGGGTGAGGGAGGGGCATTTATCCCATTAGAACTGCTTTATCTTATTACTGGTTTTTTTTTCTTTTTTATACTATCATCCGTCAATGTGATTCAAACAAAGGTCATTACTTTCATATCTAGATATCAAGGTCATGTCAAACAGAAGTGGTCAGATATTTCTACAGTATATCACTGTTCGTTTTTGTTTTGTTTTTATTAAGTTAAAATGACTTCTGTCATTGTTTATTGTTCAATGAGAATTAAATAATTCATGACAACTATTTAATGTCTCTTTGTTTTCTGTACCACTGCCAAGGGGACCTTGTTGTTAGAATTATTGAAATGTGTACACGTACATGTATGGAGGGCATCTGGTTCAAACTCAGTCTGTAACAATTGTGAGTCATAACACAGTAATATAAGTAACAGACAGCCACTGTGGCTCCATGGTTAGCATATATTCATTATGAGTGTGAAGTCTTTTGTTTAAACATGCTTTGGTAAGGTGACTGGTATTTCCTGCCGTCCACTCAATAATCTTTTACTGATATGAAGACGTCACTGTGTGCTGGTGAAGGGCTGTAACTTTGGCCTATGCTTGGCACTTACAGCTTTTAATGATTCTTTAATGTGCCAACATGACATGACACAGGGCCTTGGCTTTTACTTTCTCATCCTAAAAGGAAATCAGCAGAGCCAGCATTAGGCATTTGAACCCATGACCTCAACTTGCTTACCATGGTGACAAGACCCTGGCTTATGCAGTGAGGAATCTTATACAATAATAATTCAGACTCAGCTGAAGGGCAAGAAGAGCCTGTCACTTTGCTCAAGCCTTTCATCTCCGTAATATTGGTTTCACCAGTAAGAAAGTTTCGAGTGCACATGAAAAATAAGATCTCAAGAGAGAAAATAAGAAAAAAACATGACAAGATTTTCAAACAAAATATCATTTAATATCCCTCTAAGCAGCTTTATATAGTGCATACATAAAATAACATATCTAGATTTGTAAAACTTGGGATCCACACCCTTAATAAAAATAACAAAATAAGCAGTGTCTCTCTAATGTAAGTGCTGATATTGATACCTTTACCCTAATTGATGATTTGTACAGCATAACTGCCTTCCATTGCAACCATTTTTCATACTGATAAAACAAAATCAGTCAATAATTTTTATTGTTGTATTGCTGTTTAACATCCCACTCGATGAAGGGCGACAAATTTTGCCTATGACTGGCACTTGTGGTTGTAGAGCAGGGAGGGTTATTAAATGTGCCAACACCAACATAACACGGGACCTCAATTTTTACTGTCTCATCTGAAAGATAGGGACAGCCAATCACAGTATGGTGCTGCGCAGATTCAAACGTGGGGCCCTTTGATTTGAAGTCTAACAATCTAACCACTCGGCCCCAAAGTCAATAATGTACTCCTTTACTGGGTGTTGTATGATTAAATATGAAATCTAACTGAGAGGGTCAAAACCCAAGGCTACACATGAGCTTTCCATACATATGTACAGATTATGGTAAATAAACCAGTCACAACATTCTTTGTTAAACATGCTTTGTGTCAAAATGAACTGAAAAACTGACAAAAAGCCAAAAGAATTACACAAGTACAATGAAGCCTCGGATGTTTTTGTTTCCAGGGATCTCTTGATCCTACACAACAATAAGGAGATTTGATTGGTTAAGAGGATCTGGAGAGAGGGGAGCCGCTATTTAGGATGTTAAATAATGAGGTGTGCCTAGATTATGTTAAAAGCTAGAATTTTTGGTGCCCTTGAAATAGCTGTAAGTCAATGTCGATATTTTCTGTTCATTTTGTGCAGAAATGGGGGTGGCCTTAAACATGTGAAGATGTATCGAAAAAACAAAAGGGTCAATCCCAGGTTTTTAGTTAGTTAGGGAAGGGATATCCTAGAAATTGCTATATACATGTACCGGTATAAAGTGAATGGACAGCCTAGAAATGATACAGTGAAGTTGGTCTATAAGGAAGTCAAAGGGGATTGACTTTTGCCTTTGTTATAGGCATCCTTTGTTTTAAGCGTCAGAATTTACTACATGTAGATAGTAATTTCTTTCGTGGATTCTATTCCTTTTTGATACAGCACTAAATCGCTTTAAGCCGATTTCATTATAAACCGACTCAACTGTATATAATTTATGTGAATTGGAATGCCATAAAAATAAAATATTTGACAAAATGTTAATATTATTGTCCATGGAAAACTATTACTACCCGGGGGGGGGGGGGG
>JACSZP010015068.1:0-28047 GCA_016161895.1 Pinna nobilis | reverse complement strand
TTGCAACTTGTGTTGTTGTTGTTGTTGTATTGTTGTTTAACGTCCCACTCAAGAATATTTCACTCATATGGAGACGTCACTGTGTGCCGGTGAAGGGCAACAAATTTTGCCTATGCTCGGCACTTATGGCCGTAGAGCAGGGAGGGTTCTTTAATGTGCAAACACCTACTGTGACACCGGACATCGGTTTTTACTGTCTCATCCGAAAGACAGGGACGGCCAACCGCGAAGTGGCGCTACGCGGATTCGAACCCTGGACCCTCCGATTCGAAGTCGAACACGCTAACCACTCGGCCACGGAGGCCCCGCTGCATACATGTAACATGTGTTTTTGTGTATATATGTTTCCATCGATAAGCACACTTAACTCAAATGAAAAGTAATAAGCTCCTAACAAAGATTTTTCAAATTTTCTACTTAGACTTTCAATGTAGCACAGTGTGATACAAGTAACAGTACTGACAAAATGAGATCTATGTGTAAGTGACCATGAGCAAGCAAATAAGACCTTGTCTCAAGCTTGTGTCAGGCTCTTGGGCCATGGATAACAATTGTGTGAAATATAACCTCCCCCGAAAGTATTATTGCTTAGCCAAGAACATTAAAGATATAGACAGACATAGAGGGTTATGCTAATATATTTGTTTCCAAGGGGATGTTATGATAAAACAAGACAAACCTCAAACATTACTCTTGTTTTTTCATCCAAGTCTTCAAATAAACTGTTGATGTCTGAGGATCCACGCAGCAGAGATGATCGAGAGACAGAAGAATTCCCAGATGACAATGATGAACAGGACGAGGAGGAGGATGAATCGTAATCATCAAACACATCCTCATCGCTGGTCAATGTCAGTACGTCTTTACGTTCATTTGCTTTTGTTTGTTTTTCAAGTGCCGCAGCTAACTGCTCTGAGTACGACATCGTCTTCCCCTTCTTGTACGTTGTCGTTGTTCCATCGTTGGTATACAACATCAGAGACAGCACCTGGCAACAGGAAATATAGTACATCTGAACAACTGGATACAAGTAGTGAGTAGTTATATAGTAACTCTCGTAACACTGTGAGTAGTCATATTGTAACTCACATTCCAATGATGTTGTTTATACTATTGTCTGACGTCCAACTCAGAGACCATCCATTTATATGAGATTTCAATAAATGTGAATCCCTTCAAATTTCAGTCAATGCTAAAAACTTAAGGCTTTTGAGCAGCGAGGATCTTTATTGTGCTGACATATGTGATAAGAACTTTGCTCCAAGGCTTTTTCTCTCTCATCAGTGACATAAGGACCTGCTGTGCCGCAATGAAAAGGTGATAATTTTACTTCTGACCTAATGGCTAAAAAATTGCAGGCTCCTCTCTGTCTACTTACTTCATTTATCATTTATATACTAAAAAACTTGCAGTATAGTATTTCTTGAATGTTTTGAATTGAGTAATTTGTTTGTATACAGTTTATAGACATACAATTCCTAGTTTCTCATGAATTCTTATTTCTACATACTGCATACAGGATCATTTTTGCCCTGACACACTTGCAAACAGTTTCACTGTTTTATTGCTCGGTCTTGTCTTAATTCATTTTTATCAAGTAACTATTTTGAAATCATCCAGTTTTGAATTTTCCCACTAAGAAAGAGGGCAAAAAGGGTGAAAAATAAAACGGGGGTGAAAATTTCCCTTTATACGGTAATTACTTAGTGCAATATATTTTCTCTGATATACCTCCAAATCCTTCAAGAGCCACTGCTGGCTGAACTCTGTCCCTTTGCTGGCAATGTAGACAAGACCCTGGATGAAACCAGAATCAAACAACTCATCAACAATGTAGTTATCTGTTGACTTTAAGCTGTTGTTTAGCACTTTTAGACTTAGTGACAGAACCCATAGTGTATCCACAGCAACATCGGCACCTGTCAGTCAAAGTGAAAAAGTGTCCATTATTATTTGTCTATGAAAACAATATACATAATGTATCAATCAAAAATAATGTTCAGAATGTAGAAAAGTAAGAGAAAATCTTTCTTTTTTTTTGTGGTATTCGTATCTAGATAACTATGTTGTTTCACTGATTCATTGCATAAGTGTAATTAGCTGGTTTGATGCATTTTTTTCATTCTGCCCAAGAATCTTTCAGTTACGTGGAGACGTCACTGAATGCCAGTACAGGACAACAAATTTGGCTTATGCTCAGCACTTGTGGCCGTTGGGCAGTGCAGGTTCTTTAATGTGCCAAGACCGACTGTGAAACATGTAAACTCAAAATAAGTTTGTTTGCCAAATTAAATCGTCTAGCAGCAGTAGAACATATCAGAAACAAAAAACTTGGTTAGCGGTCAGGACCGGTCATTACCTGCTTTGATGTTGCCCACGATTGCTTTGATGGTGTTGACAAACACGGTGACATGGTCGGTGTCCCATACTTCTGCTACAGTGGACAGGCAGTCAACATACTTGTCCTGAATCTGTAAAATCAAATAATATGTAGAAAAGCAGATACCTTGTCAGTCATAAATGAATAAATCTTATATGATGTAACTACAATTTTAAACTATAAGTTATGAGATATTGTCTTGATTTAGCACAACTAAATCAAATATCTCCCATTCTACAAAGAAAAAAAATGTAATGTGGTGTACTTTACAATGTTTAGTTCCAGAGAAATATTGTATGAATTGATGTTTGGTCCAATCAACACATGTACTTAATAATCAAAGGTTCAATCCCTGTATACCAAATATTATCATCAATCTCAAATACAAAGATACTTATGCTCTAGTAAGTAATATTTCAACAAAGGGCAATAACTCTGCAGTAAAAGAACCGATCCCTGAAAGTTTTGTTCATGACACATCATTTTGATGTCATTATCATATATATGGTATACAGGGTTATTTTTGCCCCATGTTATTTTCGCCGTAATTCTCTTGTAAACAGTTTTGCCCTGTTTTAAATTCGCCCAGTCTCGTTATAAATCTATTTGATAAATTTTAATAAAGGGCAATAACTCTGCAATGAAAGGGCCAATCCCTAAAATGTTTGTTCATGACACATCATTCTATGTTATTATCATGCATACCAAATATTATCATCCTACCTGAACTACAAAGAGAGTTATGCTCCGGACACAAAATTATTGGAAGAAGAAGAAAAGCGTACAAAAACAATGTCTTCCTTCAAAGAAGGGGAGACATAATTAAAATGAAACCTGATCAAGGTCCCTGATATTGGTTTTTGAATTGTGTATTATTTTTCTTTGTAAAATTATAATACTGAGGTCCACTAAGTAAGCACTGACTGTTTGTCATGCTTTTGTGGAGACACCAGTGTCATGTCAATAACAAAAATCATACTTTTACATACTTTTAGTCATAAATATACATCATGCACATACTCATAAAGAAATGAAATTATCTTAATCTAACAAAAGAAGTCATGGTCAAAGAAATATATAAAAGTCACTTAACTGGTGAAATAGTTTTCTTATGAACAAATATTTGAAGCTTGCAAATACTTATTTTCATGAAAGCTTGAGGATTGACAGCATTCTAGTTCATCTTCTGTAAATCCGGTTTTATTCGCGAGAATTTTATTTTCGCGTAATTACGCAAGAGCACTTACTTGTGAAAATAAAAGTCTTGCTTAATATGCAAACCCTACATAAAATGCTCAATACAACATAAACTTAAAATACTTAACAAGCAACCTCGCGAAAATATAGTGTCGCGAATACAGTTCCGCGAAAATTTCTGGATTTACAGTATGAAAATGTAGTGTATAATTAGTTGACCAACTCTATTCCAAATGTTATCATTAATAGGTGTTTCTACAGGCCAAGCATAAAAGGATAGTGTAAAACACAATCCGAATGCTCAATCTTTCATATACTCACCGTGTATCTTTTTCTTGTTTTGATATTCACAATCAGTGTTTGATATTTGTCAGGAAAGTGCTTCAACACCACTCCAATCTTCGGTTCTGGTCCCAAATGACTAAACTGTACCAGTGTCCCGATTGTAAGAACCTAGACACAAGAAATGAATAGGCCATGATAATGAATTAAGAAACAGTAATATGTCAATATCTACTTATACTATATCACTATGGTGAGCCTTAATCTAACCTTTATTCTTCACTGTCTCTCTTGACTCTTTTGATTTTTAGAATTGCTACTAAAAATATGAAATTCAGATATGTGCAAACAATTTTCTGGGAAGACTAGTAAGCATTCCTTAACCTAAAAGTGATAAACATTCCTTCTTAGAAAGTGGAACCGTTCTCCGAGTCATGAATTTCATCATTTTGGTGGACTGCCTCATGGGCATTTCAAAAACATACACATATTCCCTCTGTTTAAGTAGAAGTGGAGAATACAATTTTTAGAAATTAAACCATTAAAGGTACACCTGGATTCATTTAGCAAAAATTTGTTGTACACGAGATAACGACAGAATCGTGTACAAATGGATATAATTAAGCGATTTGCACATTAAAAATGGTCAAATCAACATTGAAATGTCCGTGCTGGACAGGTTTTGTCTGCGAAATTCACACTACTTATAGGCATCAGCCATGTCTGTTAAAATGGCGGGAAATGAATACAACCCGTAAACATGTATTTTTTATTTTTTAAACAACGATTTCTATATATTGCAATTTGCATGCATATTTTTTGTATTTTATCAGCTACATCCTCTAGTTATAGGCTGGTGCAAATGCGATATTTCAATTTTCCTAATTCTGTGAAGATGAAAATTGAGTCCAAATGTATCTTTAAATCATGCTAAAAAGATTTTTTCATGATTTTTTATTCATGGCTGTAGAACTAATGGTTTGCTAAATGAAATTCAAAATATGCAGTAATAATTAAGTTAGTGAAAGGATCAGGACCATGGAGAAAAATTACAGAATGCCATACATGTATTTGTACCTCTGGTGAACTGAAATGTTACAATAAAAAACAAAATTGTTCTAATGTCTGTTTTCTTAGTTTTTCTTTTTCTTTTGTTTTTTATTTTTATTCTTTTTTTTTTTTTTGCTAGTTCAACAATTTTTATGCCATCCAGTGTATAATTTTTAGGGAAGAATGCCTAAATATTGTGTACCCAAGATAACACTATCAACCTACACAAGTAAACAACATTGAAATATTACCTCAGGAAATCCAGCCATCACAAACAATGCGAATATGGAGGGGAGGTCAGGCTTGTGTGTCAACATCTGTACACAGTTGGTCAGATGATGGTGTATGACACTCTTCCAGTCTCCAGATCCGTACAGGCTCTGTAAAATGCGTGCTACAGAACAGGCCCACTCTAGACCACACCTAAGTGAAATGAAATACATGTGTACACCTATAAATCTGCTGTCTATATCATTACAAAACCAAACTTGACTCAGTAAATTATCTTTATTTGTTAAAGAAGAAATGACTGAAACTTATCAGTCATTTTTTCTTTAACAAACAAAAATAATTTATGGGGTTGAGCTTAAATCTAATAATGACATTAAATTGATCTATGACAATTTTTAGGGCCTAAATATTGAAAGGTTTTACAGATCTTCACAATTTAGACAGTCATAGAACTAGCTAGAAATGAAGTGTGTTGGTAAGACACAAGTGATGTCCTGGTTTGTTGACAAGTTCACAGTATTCAATTACTATAGGGTAGAAACTGCTGCCATTTTATAAATATTTGAAAAAAAAAAACAATTAAAATCTTAAAAACACGTACTTCTCCATTATGTGTATAAATACACAAGTAGAATAGCTGAGACTCCAAAACTGTAGGAGGAGACAGTCAGATTAGGCATGTACAATACATTTTAGGCTTGACAGACAAATGAGTAGGGATAAATAAATATTATCTGTATTTTCTTGCTGTTGAGGCATACAAAACATACTTGTGTAGACAATCTGCACCAAAGGAGAAGAGATATCTGACTGTATTCTGACCCGACATTTGTTTGTCACTGGTAGATGTGTCTGAATGCTTAACAGCCTCATCAGCCACCTACAATACAACACACTAACATCAAAGATTCATAAAAATGTATCAAGCAATCAATCACTCTATACATCTAAAAGATGGACCTACATTAAAAAAATCAAACTTTGCTTGTTAATCAACACTGAAACAAGTATACAGAACATGTTAAACTAGACAAATGGTACATGCATATCCATTCAAGTCTGTATTAATGCAGTTTGCTTTAGTATCAAATTTTTAAAGAACTGTCTATGAAATGTTAATTTTAGGCACAAGAGGGTATGCAGAAATTGCATTTCAGCTTTTCCAACAAAATGCTCCCGAAATATAAGTTACTTGTAGAATTGTACTTTCAGTAAAAAACATTCAGAGAGTAATCAAAGATTACAAAGCTCACATCCATGGACTTTTTCTAATATCTATACAAAACTTTGGTTAGTCTATCCACTCAAGCAGACCATGAAATTATATTCCATCTATAACATATCCTATGGAGCCTCATAATCATTAATTCAGACACTTTGGTTTCTAAGTAAATTGTCCAGGGAAATGCAGTGTCCGGATTACTGAATAAAACTTATCAGAATGGCCAGTGCAATTTGAGAATTTTTTTCTCTTAAAATTTTGTCTGGATGGTGAAGCATCTGGATTATTGGTGACCAGATTATTGAGGCTTAACTGTACATACATTGCATTAGCAACTTTTGTCACCCCAGCTATCATCATTAATAAATAAAACATTGACATAAGTAAGAGTGCAACAAAAGGCAATAGCATAAGCTCCCTCCCACTCCATTGGATGATTTCAAAATCTATAGGACTATATTAATTATTGGATTGCCTATACAAACACTTACGCCCAGTTCACATTTTGTTAACAGTGGTCCTAAAAGTCCCATAGCCAGGTGTCGAGTGTTGACTTCATGACCAGTCTCCCCTCTGAAAAATAAATCAACCAATCAAAAAATGTAAAAACATTCAGTTATATTGCAGAAACTACATATGTAATGAATATCTTTGATTTCAGATTTAAAATAAAATCTGGACTGTTATTTTACTGAACAGGCAAAAGGAGCCTAAACACATGTGCAAATTTCACAAACCTGGCAATCTTGAACAAGAGCTGTATGAAATTTTCTGTTGCAAAGTTGTAGTGAAGACTTGCACCAATGGCCTGAAAAAAACCCAGAAATTACAAGCTTTAAACATTGTATAATGTATACAAAATTCTGTAACAGTAAAGTTATGTAGCATATAAATTGACAGAGGTGAATTTCTTTGCATGAGGGATTATAACTTTTTCCCAGCAAAGCACGAAAAATATTCTCTTGCGAATAGATGTAAGACCACTTCGCTAATATTTCTGGATTTACAGTATCTTTTTGAAACGAAAGAAAACAAAACAGCATCTGACAATCTATCTATTATAAATATAGGTAGGCAGGATATACGGATGGGCAGACTTACTTTGTTATCAGTTGGTATCATCACACCAAGCAATCCCATAATTCTCTCTTGCGTATGTATTGCAAATGCCTCTTCCTGTCGGCTCTTGATTGCTCTGGCATCACTCTCTTGTGGTGGGACAACTTTACTGCTATCTAAATAATGCAATGAAAATAAGAAATATATACAGTTGAACCCAGATATATTGAACTTGAGGGGGAATTGATTTTCTTTTCAAATAAATAGGGTTTTCAAAATACAAAGGTTACAATAGTCATATGGTTGTTTAGCTGGGAATTGAAATCATTTTAAATTGAGCGATATTTCATTATATCAGGGTTTAATATATCAGTAAGTAGGTTCCACTGTACTACTATCAAGATTATATATATTCAGAAGAAGCATCAAATTCATGAAAAGGAGTTATCTACCTTCATACAAATCAACATAAACTTGTAAACTATTAAATGAGCATTAAAAAATTAAAAATGTATTTATTTTACAATGATTAACAAACAAGTTTTATAACTTGTATTGCCTCTTGTTGGCTCTGATGTTGGTGTGCGGGGATCCTTACTGTGGTAGGAAACAGGAGTGCCTGGAGAAAACCCATATGTCCCAACATTGTTTGTGTGCATAGGTAAACATGAATGTTTGCATGTACCAGTAGATATAATTTGGTTTTGAGGGTTTGTCAATTTGAAATTTCATAGCTGCATAGTAGAGGACCTAGTAACATTACTTTGGTGTATTTGTGGACACAGCAATACATCATTAAAGGAATTGACCAAACTTATATACTACAGTAAAATACAGTCGAATCTTGAAAACTCGAACGTCGATCTCTCTAAGTTCTCGATCTCTCGAAGTAAAGCTACGGTCCCGATTTTTTTCCGATTCCGAGGCAAAATTTTCAATCTCTCGAATTAATCTCACAACCAAAAGCTTAAAATACCTGTGAAATACTATGCGAATTTTTGGCAGACATTGTACATTGTACCATGTGTTTTTTAGTAATCATAAGCGGACGACAGTGTTATATTATTACAGAATATTTACATAAATGATGAGTGCTGTGAACAGTGTCCGAGAATGGGAGTGAATAAGAGGGTTTTAGGCGGTGGAATAGCGTTCAGCTGGATAATAATTGTATTTTTGAGAACTCTAAGTCTTGAAAATTCGAAGTTTATCAGCGGTCCCGAGCACTTCGAGTTTTCGAGATTCAACTGTATGTCTAAACAGACCTTATTTGTCATACAAATATAGTCCTTCAAGATGAGTGGTCTTAAAAAAGAGGTTTTAATTATAAGGACTTCAATTTTATGAACACCCTTTCAAACTTCAACTATCTTTAACTTCCTCTTTTTAATGTTGTAAGAACACTGACCTTCAGCATCATCTGGTACTCGTCTTAAGCACTGTGTCAGTATACCAGTGCACTGGTTCTGAAGCTGTGTGGCAAGTTTGATGTAGTCAGAGTCAACACCAGGTGAATCTGTGTGTAGAGTTTCCCCTGTTGACATGGCAAGAATGGTGAAGAGAAGCCAGACATGCTGGTGTATATAGGCCTGAATCATGGAGTCTGAATCCTGGGAAGTCTTTACTGGAAATAGGAAATACACATCAGAGATACATGTTACAGTTTTTTAAATTTTAAACTTTATTTATTTTACAACAATTAACAAACAAGTTTTGACAACTTATATTAATGTCTCTCATTGGCTCAGATGTCGGCGTGTGGGGATCCTTGCCGTAGGAGGAAACCGGAGTGCCCTGAGAAAACCCATGTGTCCAAGCTGGCGACCACTATACCATTTCACATACTCCTCTTGCCGAGGCTCAAACCCGGGGTGCATTGGTGAGAAGTGAGCGTGCTAACCACTACACTACTCAGACACCCTACATACATGTTACAGTTGTGCTGGCAAACAAACAGAGAGAGAGTCAACTGCATAAAAGGACACAGGATTAAATCTCATTACCCATCACTTCTCAATTCTGAGACAACAGATTATAACCAAACATATCACTAATAGATGAGATGAATGAAAAATTAAGACTTTAAAATGAATACAACATAAAAGACCAATGGGGACTCATCTGGATTAATGAAAAGGACTCGTTTAAAAGTGGTCTCTGAAGTCTAAGCAAAAGAAATTCCTGTTTGATTCTGTTTTACACATCACCAGACAATCTTTCATTCATATGCTGGTGATCAGTTTTTATTCGTGGAGGAGACTAGAGTTACAAATGTACTAAAGAAGACCCATGGAATTAGCAAACTTAACTTAGAATCCAGCAAGGCTCAAATTTCTGCTGACTAGAGGTGGGTGACTAAATGGTTTGAAGTTCAGTTTAGTAACCATTTGGCCAGGGCCCCCTTAAGTAATATAGAAGAGAATGTTTATCAGTAGTCTTTGGCTGAGTGAGTCTAATAAAGGGTTGTAAGGAGAGATTTCCTGTATACATGTGGTATGGTATGGTATTGTTGTTTAACGTCCCACTCAAGAATATTTCACTCATATGGAGACGTCACCGTGTGCCGGTGAAGGGCTACAAATTTTGCCTTTGCTCGGCACTGCTGGCCATAGAGCAGGGAGGGTTCTTTAACGTGCCAACACCCCTACTGTGACACAGGACCTGGGTTTTTACTGTCTCATCCGAAAGACAGAGACAGCCAACCACAGAGTGGCACTACGTGGCTCGAACCCGGATCTTTCGATTCGCAGTCAAACACGCTAACCCCTCGCCCACGGAGGCCCTTCCCGTATACATGTAACCTGTTAAGTACTTACACCTGACCAATGGGAACCGTGTGACATCATGTGACTCATCGTGCCTATAGAAATGAAAACAAAATCACCTTATGAAAGAGGAAACAAATGTTAAGACAAATGAATGCATGAATAATGAGCAATACTCTTTAAAAGCTGTTATTACATGTA
Organism: Pinna nobilis; assembly: GCA_016161895.1. Classification (NCBI taxonomy): domain Eukaryota; kingdom Metazoa; phylum Mollusca; class Bivalvia; order Pterioida; family Pinnidae; genus Pinna; species Pinna nobilis. The sequence goes on along the minus strand of JACSZP010015068.1, from coordinate 17,660 downwards.
GATATAGATTTGAGTCTCACTAATATGAATGCAAATAATTTGGATACTTCAAATTCAAAATCAAAATTTGTTGGGAAGAGATTTTTCAAATTCTATTTGCCATGATAAAAGGGATGTTTCAGTAACCCAAATGCTTTATTTATTGGAATAATTTTCTTGGGAACAAAGACATCTGGATTAATTAGGCTCAGTTGTACATCATCTCTTCTTTATCAGTCAGTCGCAATTAAGTTGTAAATTTTTGATGAACAAATTAACAGTTAAGATGAAAACCTAAACAGAATAGGAAGTCTTACTCTGATGGAAATGCTTTCTTCTCATGACAACCCAAACACAAATCAAAATCTTCACATTCATTACAATGTATCCTTGTTCCAACGATGAAGGCCTGACACTTGTTACACTTGTACCTTAAGTATCAATAAAGTAAAGAAAAACCTGAGTTATCATATCTGCTATCGATGAAAACATATTTGTAAATTTCAAATTCAATATAAGAATACAGTGAGACTTGTTTTGAGAGACCACCCCTCCTGCTACTAAAATGTGGTCTTATAAGACAAGTGGTCTTTCATGAGAGGTTTTATCTAAAGAAATAAAGTTTTCATGAGGTCTCAATAGACAGGTGGTCTCTCATAAGAGTGGCCTTTACATTTTCCACTGTGTCTATTTGACAATATTTTACTACATGTCATTTACATGGATTTAAGTATTACATTTATATTAGTGCTGACAGTTTAACAATGCTCTCTTTCCTTGTGATCTATTACATGTTCATTCAGGGTCAAACTGAAAGTTTTCAGGAAACTAGGCAGCCCTCCTGGACACATATGAAAAGATAAATTTTCCAGGGTTTGTTGGCATGTAAGTTCATGCTACAGTTTTATATCAAATGCTTTTGCACTATGATACTATAACATTATACTAAGTGCTCCATAGAAAATAATTACACCCCAGTCAATTAAATCACATTTATCCATTCTGAGAAACCTGTCCTGCAAATCCAGATGTTTGTCTTGAACCTTACAGTTTTGACATCACACATTATATTGACTTTACAAAAAAACAAACTCATCAAATCAAGGAAGTTGACAACTATTTGTCAAATAAATTTACCTGGATCTGCCGCTGCAATTGGCATCATTTAGGGGTGAGAGAAAAATTACCAATCAGCTCTTTATATAGGACACGGAAGTTCCAACAGCTCATATCAAAGGGTTTTGCAACTTGTATGATGAGACAAGCCTCTGCAAATCTGTCACTTGGGTGGGCTTTAACTATCTCTGTACAAAGTGATGACAGATTCTAATAATTTGATTTATCCAAATTAGACAGTTGATATTGATATTTTTTTTTTGAGAAATGGATTTGTTTACTTACACCAGGTGTACAATATCATGTTCATCCGAGTGTTCTCCTTCTGGTTTGACTCCTCCCAGGTAACAAGTAGCACACAGGTCCATATCTATACACTGTAGACACCTGAACCTCCTACCTGGGAGAGTGACGCCACAGCCATCACAACTAATCTCCACGTCCAACAAATCACAGAATCGAGCAACAAACATCTGAACTCCCTTCTTCTCGTCTTTATTGTCCTCTTTCTTGGAGCCGTCATACCACTTCTCAAAGCCATTCGAACATTCATCAAACCACTTCATACACTTCTCATACTCCTTCAGTTCACTTTCCTCTTCATCTTGACCGTAAGTACATTCCCGCATTTTCACAGTTTCTACAATGAATCAAAATAAGATTACATGTTTATGGAGGATAATTCCACTGCATAAGGGCTTCATATATGATTATTTGTCAGGAAGGGTTCTCTGTACTCAAAAAGACAATATCAATTCAAATCTGACATTAAAACAATATCAAGACAAATTAAAAATTGAATAATTTTGTAACACATAATAATTTTTAATTTGGTAAAAACTATCAATCAATTTTTCATATTTGTAACTGCCATGCGCATGGACACGAATGACAGTTGGTTGTTTGTATTGTTCTTAAATGTCCCCCTAAAGAATATTACACTCATATGGAGACGTCACCCTGTGCCAGTGAAGGGCGACAAAGTTTGCCTATGCTCGGCACTTATGGCCATAGAGCAGGGAGAGTTCTTTAACATGCCAACACCTACTGTGACATGGGACCTCCATTTTCACTGTCTCATTCCAAAGGAAGGGACAGCCAGCTAGGATGTAGCTTGGACTCCAACCTGGACCTTGACGCTGAACATATTAACCACTGGGCCATGGCAGACTTCCTGAATGACAGTATCCTCAATAGAGTGCTGACAGAAACTAGAAATATACTACACATCTAAATGAGAAAACAAACCTCTTTTCATCTGTAGGAAAAATGTCTTGTCATAAAAAAGATAGCATATCGATTTGATATCTGATAAATGTATAATTACCTTTGGCAACATTGAGATAGAGAGCTGGTAAGTTGATTTCATTCACAAATGAAAGATCATATGGCTGCCACTCAATGTCCAGGAGATGTAACAAGGATGCTTGAATGTAGTCATAAGCTGGAACAATTTTCCTACAAAATAAAAGATTTATATGACATACTTACACTTGTCCTAATTTGTCATTAACTTATTCCAAACTTTTGAGACCAAGGCAATTAAAACATGATGCCACATAGTGTTTCCCTCACCTAATACAAAAATTACCATATACTTATTTCCATATTCGAAACATAGGTAAAATGATGGGAACAACATGTGGAACAGGAGTTGCCTACCCTACCGGAGCACCTAAACTCATCCCTGGGTTTTAGTGGGGTTCGTTTAATTCAATTTTTATTTTCATGTTTTTTTACAGTAATGTCTCCTCAACATAAAGAGAATGATTTGCATGCATTTGGTATATTTAGGAGAGCAAAGTGCACTTTCTATAAGTCAGATGTTTTTATACATAGGTGAGCACTTTAACAGGTTTCATCGTCAATGCACTTGGAACACTTACTTGTCCAGTTCATGTCTTTGTATTTTGTGAAATGTATCAGTCAACATTCGGATCAAAGAGTAGTATGATTGTCTGACCAAGGCCTCCTGTCCTAGACCACATCCATCCAAACTGTCAGCATAATGCTTACAGAAACCATCCTGATACCACAAGAGTTCTTGTAAAAATAACACCACTGGAATCTGAAACAGATACTAACATGTCAGTATGAGTGTATACATTGTCCAGAGATGAAAATATACCATAACAAAAAGAATGAAGGCTCAATGGAGAATTCAAAGGATTGATACTACAGTATAGTAGCTATTAGCTTAATTCCCATGATAAAACTGAAAATTTGAATTCAGTAGGGCTTCAAAGAGTACATGTTCATGGTAAGGATAATTATTGGCTTAAAAAGAAACCAATTACTTATAACTACAGTATCCTTCAAGAACTGAAAGGTCTCAGTAAACATAAATGGTCCGATTTACACAAGTTACATTAACATTGCCCTCGATTTTATAACTTTCAATGACAATGATCCTCATCTAAAAGGAGGTATCCATTTTTCTCAGTTTGTAGACTACATCATTTTCCACAGGCGGTGGAGTAATAGTACTGGCAAAAGATGAATAAGCCACAAACAGGGATATAGCTAAAAAAAAGGTGCAACATATATATGAAAGAGAGATACTGCAGATGGTCAGCTTTGCTTGTGGATAACACATATATTTACCTGGAACAGATTTGGTGACTGATGAATCCTGAAGAATTCTGCACAGAAACAGTACACGTCACCAACAGCCTTAGCATGCTTAGTCCTCTGCTGTAGCATGTGATTCATCCTGGATTTAAAAGTAGGTCAAACATCAAAGCCACTGTCAAAGGTGGAGGTAAATAAAAGTAGGTCAAACATCAAAGGCAAGGTCAAAAAGTGGAGGAATTAACACTTAGATAGGCAAATCAAACTATAAATGGCCTGAATATTCAATTACAAGTGCATAAAAATCAAAACAAATGGTAGAACACTTGGTAATATGATATTCCCTTCTCTAATCTAGCAAAATTATATTACATGCATACAACGCAGGATAGTATGATGATATTGAAATATTAAATAGTATTATCATCTGAAGATTACTGGTATGGTATGGTATTGTTGTAACGTCCCACTCAAGAATATTTCACTCATATGGAGACGTCACCGTGTGCCGGTGAAGGGCTACAAATTTTGCCTATGCTCGGCACTGCTGGCCGTAGAGCAGGGAAGGTTCTTTAACTTGCCAACACCTACTGTGACACAGGGCCTCGGTTTTTACTGTCTCATCCGAAAGACCGGGACGGCCAACTCTGAAGATTACTAGCCTATGCTAAACTTGGATATGCTTTAACAATGAGGTTACACAGCCTGTAAAACTATTACCTGTCAGTGGTCCATGCAGGGTCTTGTACAAAATCCAGTACTAACCGGAAGGATGGGTACTTTTCTGCAGCATCATACTACAGTGCAAAAGAATAATATGAAATTTACATTATTATCAATGAACCTTTATCACAATAGTCTAGAGAAATGTTAATGAATCTATTGAATAATTATCTATGGAAATAGATTATTTCAGCTGGATTTAATTAAGTCAATAATTTTCAATGTTTTACGGGAAATTGTCGATTCAACGAGTTTTTATATATGATACCAAATACACAGATAATACATTCTGTGATCAGAGACGTATATAACACAGAGACTAGTAACTTCCTATACTCTCTATTGATTCGTCGTTCGCGACGGAAGTGACGATCGGTACTTTTCATTGATTAACATATATGGATAAGTTATTTACCGAGGTAATCAGAACGAAACCTCGTTTCCATGAAGTTTGAAACGAGAAGGGTAACATGACCGGATGTAAGGAGCACACTCCTAAGATAAGCAACTGTCACTGCGCCTGCGCGAACAAATCTCGCACTGATCTCGTCGAGATAGACGGAAACAATACCGGGCAACAACTGTCACTGCACCTGCGCGAACAAATCTCGCACTGGTCTCGTCGAGATAGATGAGAACAATACCGGGCTTGTGATCTCGCGAGAGTTCGATAGGCCGCTAGTCTCTGTGTTATATACGTCTCTGCTGTGATCAAATCAAATTAGTGACTGTGAATCCAGAACACTTCACATAATTCTGTTTTTTGTTTGTTTTAATGTTGCTTATTCGTCCCACTCAAGACTATATCACTCATATGGAGACGCCACTGTGTGCCGGTGAAGGGCGACAAATTTTGCCTATGTTCGGCACTGCTGGCCGTAGAGCAGGGAGGGTTCTTTAACGTGCCAACACCCCAACTGTGACAAAGGACCTCGGTTTTTACTGTCTCATCCAAAAGACAGGGACAACCATCCACGGAATGGTGCTGCGCAGACTCGAAGCCCGGACCCTTTGATTCGAAGTCAAACATGCTAACCATTTGGCCACGGTGGCCCCAATTAATTCTGTTGTGGTGAACCAGTTTATGTGAGAAAGTTTGCCAGTTTACGTGGAAGGCCGCTGGTCTCTTGTTGAGTACATAATTAACTTGGTTCTCTCCTCCATCTTTGAAAACCATACGACTGAAAGATTGTCATGTGTGGTATAAAGCATAAATGAAACATATAAAAATTAGTAAGATGTCTACCCAGCAATGTATCCTACCTTGTATTGTTTGTCTGATCTTCTGTTGGATAACTTTTTCCACTGTTTGGATGACTTAGATCTGATCTGAAATGTTTCACATCATAATTGCTATAATGTTTAACTAGTGTAGTCCTCGCCAGACAAATGCAATAATATAACTAAATAATTAACATAAGGTGAAAGTTCATGATCCCCGGGTCAAATGTCCGAATGTCTTGGAATCAAAATGTAGTGAGCCTACATGATACGGTGAAGGTGTGTGTCGAATATGGAAGCCCTTTCACTTACATTGCTAGAGAAATCTGCTTTCAGAATTTTCTTGTTACAACTCAAAATCTTAACATTCCTCTTCTTTGGGTATCACTGTAACTCAATAGTATAGATTGCCTATGGAATAATACTACCACATGTAAAAGTTTTACCTCATTTTTCAGTTGAACTTTTGTGAGACCTGCAAACTTCAGGAGGAATAGTGCTTTGTCTCTGCAGATTGTAGCTGAAATAAAAACATACTCTTTAAAAATATCATGAAAGATACTACTATAATAACAGTATTAGCTTAAATTGGAGTTCTAGTCACATATGGCAGTTCACATACGGCTGTATCAGACTTATCCTCTTCTAAATCTGAATTAATAGCATTTTTCAAAATATCAGGAAACAAATATTTCTCCTTGGAAGCTTTAGAAAAAAATATTTACATAGCACTATGCTTCTAGAAATAGCAATTCTGTCACACATACTAAAAAAGGTAAATATCACTCCATTAACCAAAAAAGTCACCAATATTTCATTTCCTTTCAAAGTCTAATATCTATTTTATCAGGGACAGGTTTAAAATTCATTGTATTGTATTGTTGTTTAAAGTCCCACTCAAGAACATTTCACTCATATGGAGACGTCACCGTGTGCCGGTGAAGGGCCACAAATTTTGCCTATGCTCAGCACTTATGGCCGTAGAGCAGGGAGGGTTCTTTGACTTGCTCACACCTACTGTGACATGAGACCTTGGTTTTTACTGTCTCATCCGAAAGACAGGGACAGCCAACCACAGTGTGGTGCTTGGCAGATTTGAACCATGGACCTTTCGATTCGAAGTTGAACACTCTAACCACTTGAAAACATTTAAAATTCAAACAAGAACAAAAAGATAAAGGCGCGTTCACAGCTATCCTTCTTTTTTGCATCCGCACCCGCCATCCATCAAAATGGAATCAACATTATTCATTTGAAATGTACAAACCATTCTGCACCTGCAACCGCTTCCGCACAAATCGATCTGAGACCGATTTTTGACGGAAGCGGGTGCGGACGGTTATCATCATATTTGAATTCATCGTCTGATGGTAATCATCCATTTGCACCTATAACTATGTTTACTTTAATATATTTTGACGTACAAGTGTGTACACACATGACGGATGACGGACGATGGATGACGGGTGCGGAAGTGGACGAGAAAAAACGGATAGGTGTAAACACGCCTTTAGACTTACCACCCCTCCCAAACTGATTATTCTAAACATGCAAAACATTATGACACCTGTTCAATATGACCTACCTGGATCATCAGCATCTTCATTGCTTTTGTCAGCAGCCTGTTTCTGTCTTTGATTTAGCTGTGTATAAATCAACAGAAAATCAGTGCTTCAACCTTGCCAAATCATCATAAAGTATTCAAAACTATACAAAGAGTTTTGCTAATTAGCACATATTTGACATTAGTCAGGATAAGTACACTTTTAAAGTTTCTTTCCATCAAAAAATGAGGTCACATAATGCCAATGAAGGGCTTCAAACGTTTGCCTTCACCAATCCCTAGCATGATATGGGACCTTTAAACGATTTCAAGAGTCCACCTGAAGCAACTGCAACTTTGACTTTAAAAGTAACTGCTAGCTATATCATCAATTTGATTTCATTTGTGGCCCAGAATGAAACCTACAACTTTCCACCCTTAAAGCAAATATATTTAATTCTTGGTCCTCCGCCGCAATGGTAAACCTGAATTCAGAACTGATACAAAATGAGTTAAAAGTGATATGTTACCAAGATTTCCTATTTCCAATTAAATTCTTTATCATGTACATTTGAAAAAAGTATCAAAAATGGGAATCGTAATTTATCCACACTGCAACACTTACCAGCTGCATTCTCAGAGAATCTGCGGTGGAATAAGCCAAGAGTACTCCATCTGGGACGGGATGATCCCCCAGTGATGTTACTGGAACAGAAAGTAGTAAACACTTACATGATAATGACAAACAATGCTTACATGTACATCTTAGCCACACTGACAGGTGAAAGAGAAAAAGGGGGCCTCCGTGGCCAAGAAGTTAGCGTGTTCAACTGTGAATCGGAAGATCCGGGTTCCAGCCGCGTCAGCGCCACTCCGCGGTTGGCCGTCCCTGTCTTTCGGATGAGACAGTAAACAACGAGGCCCCATGTCACAGTAGGTGTTGGCACGTTAAAGAACCCTCCCTGCTCTACGGCCAGTAGTGCCGAGCATAGGCAAAATTTGTAGCCCTTCACCGGTACACAGTGACGTCTCCATATGAGTGAAATATTCTTGAGTGTGACGTTAAACAATAATAAAAAAAAAAATAAATAAATAAAAAAAGAAAGAGAAAAATGTGTATTAATAAATGTACTGTCACCTAAAATGCATTATCCCACGCAGACTGGACTGTCTAACCTACCTTACAGACAAATTTTATAATTTTACACAAAAGGTTTTAAAAAATTCTTAGATCATGGGTATTTTAATTATATTAAGCTTTGTTTTCAAACAACTTTCTGTTTTAAACTTTACATGTTTTAAAACCGATTTTCATATAAACCATATACATAATCTGTTGATGAACTTATCATCATATCTAAATGGCACAGTGCTATAACTGATAAGTTAACATGTATTTCTATGTAGAATAGTTATTATTAATGAGAGCTGTGTTTCTATTTTACTCACCAGTTTTCTGGATTTCCTCCCTTAGTTGCTGTGTATGCCACAAGAGGGCAACAAACACAGCTGTAACTGCACTGTCAATTTCATCCCCACCCACACGAAATCCTTTTACATGCTCCTTACATCTGGAAACAAAATCAAGAGACGATGCTACAAAGTTATTTATCGTTGACCGTACCTCTTTGTTACCCTGCTTATTGGAAACAACATGTAATTATCTTAAATGAATTACAAATAAAAGTGTACACAAAAGTACTATTTATACTTGTATGAAATAAGTAACCATTTAAAAACACAGTGAGAGCCACCAAAACAAAAACAATAACTTTACTAAGATACTTGACTTTGTGTGTAGTTTGTTCTTTCGGTCTTTTCTACTCTAAAATAAATGCCTTACAATCATGGCAATTATGTACCCTTTGCTTATGAATCAAAACAGTTCAATGCTATATGTTTACACAACATCCAACTTTCCTTCAAGAGCAGAAGAGCTATAATCTCAAAACTTTTGCAGTAGCATATACAGTGGAGTTGGTCTATAACAAAGTCAAAGGGGATTGAATTTTGACTACATTATAGGCATCCTTCGTTTTAAGCATTTGAAATTACTACATGAATAGAAAAATAGTAATTTTTTTCGGGATTTTATTCCTCTTCGTAATAGCACTGAATCCACTTTAAGCTGATTCGTTATAGAGTGACTCAACTGTATCTTAAAGTATTAGTTTGAAAGAAAACAAGCAAATCTTCTTACTTTTCAATCAACTTTGTTGGAGAGCCTTCTTTTTTATTGATTACTTCCCATAAAAATTCCAGCACTAGGCCAGAATCAGACGTGGCAAATTTGCCAGACAAGGACCGCTGTATTTTGCCAATCATGTAACCCCCTCTAAATAGGGTTGTCCACAGCTGACTACGCAAGACTTCCTGTTCTGCCGTCTCCTCCATCCCAAATACTGTGTCCTTCCTCGCATCTGTATACATATAGAAAATGAATATGATAACAGGCATAATGTGAGATTGTCAGATAGAAATATGAGAGAGAGAGGGGGGGGGGTTAAGAAAAAGTGATGGAGAAAGTAATGTTTTTGCTTAATTCATATTATTTCCAAATTAATAAGAAATGCTACAAGTATTTGTCTTTTTCTAACTTTTCACAATACAATCTGACATTCACTTACAGGGATGGGCATTTAATGTGGCACCACATAAGCGACCAAGCATCTTTGTCAGGCTAAGTTGTAAATCAAACGGCCAGGACAGTGGGATATCAGGGCTGCCTCGAGCTGTCACCTACAAATATACATATACTTTATTTAGTCGCAAATATGTATAAATTAGGTCAATCTTTTGTTAACCGGTTATACAAGCATGCTATATACAAATTGAATTAACGATTTACTGAGATGCACAAGATTATAGATTGAAATATTTGTTACTCAATCAATATTTCAGGTATATATATACATATGTATCTAGGACTTTTGATCCTTAGTTTCTAGAATGTTGATCACCTGAATTTTGATTTTCTAGAGAAGCCAATACCAGTAGATACCTGAAAGGATCAAAACAGTTGTAAAGAGGTCAGAAAGTAAGACACAAGTTATTGCTGTTGTGTTGCTGTTCCCCATCTCATTCAAGAATCTTCACTCTTATAGAAAATGGTACTAGCACATGCACGGAACTAGAGAGGGGGGTTGTGGGGGTCCGGAGCCCCCTGGAATTGGCAAAATATATACCACCATTAGTCAATTGCTTAGATTTTCATTTTAACAGGGTTAATTTTTTTTTTTCCACAGGTTGGAACCCACCCCCCCCNNCCCCCCCCCCCCCCCCCCCCCCCCCCTAAATCTGGAAAAAAATCCTGGATCCGCACATGTAGCAAATTGATTTAAAATTAGGCCACTGCTTGGAGACCGAGTCAGTGTGAGAAATCTAATGTGCCAATATCTACTTTGACATAGGACCTTTTTTCTCACTATCTCACTTGAAATACGGTAACAAGAGGCCCAGATGGGCCTATATCACTCACCTGAGCAATATGACCATAAGGACAGATCAAAGACATTACCTGAAAATTTCCGTAAAGGACAAAGTCCACAGTTCACAAGCCATCAAAAACCTGTCAAAAAATTGATTTCCAAATGGAACCAAAAACAAAAACCCTTCTTCAAACATCCTTTTACATCACTCAGTTTTTCACTCTATGCAGTCCTTCTGAAGAAGAATTTTGTCAAAGAAATGAACCCAACTGCACCTATCTGGCCCCATCCCTGGGTGGATCATGGCAAAAAATTACATCACTTTTAGAAGACCATGAGTACTTCAACCGTGCATAGTGACTGCACGCTATGATTATAGCTTACTTATCAAGTGAGCTAAAAACAGATCACATAGCCCCTTTGAGACTCAGACACTTCACCTACCAGGTAATAGACCAGCATTCTACCATGGAGCCATGCTTGGCTCTAATTTCAGACATTTATTTGCTATCTTTGTGTGATCACTTTTGTGCCTATATATAACATACATACTTTGAATTTATATCCCCACTCTGTGTTACTGCTGTCAGAGTGGAACAGGAAGTGTAGGTTTGGTCCACTGAAGTTGACCTGCTTTGGCCACTTGGCACTTCCTACTTTCTGGTCAAATCTCATCTGTAGGCCTTTGGCATCTGTAAACACTAGATAGTCATACCTGAAATAGAACAGCAGTAATAAGTATTAGCTAGTGATTATGGACCAATGAACTTTATTGCAGATACCATGAATGATTCTACCATTATTACAATACCTAAAGAGTTTCAATTTTACAAAAAATGAGATTGTTGGTGATAAAGTTTTCAGAAATATGAATCAAAGGTATAAGCATACATATTAGGTACCTAGGCAAATTTGCTTGTTTGGCACCACATCTATACACTTTTTGCACAACTTTTTTTTAACACTTAGCATCGGGTAATCGGTTTTGGTGTGTAAGGATAGGGGTGCGAAAAACAATCAACAAATAAAACTCATCTAGATCTTCCTCGCTGCCATTTTCCTAAAAATATGGTTGTACAGTTTCAACAATGATTTCTCTTGCTGTACGAAAAACAATGTTGCAGTTTGATTTCCAGCTTGCGAGTGACACGGGAAATAAATCAGGGTCACCGATTTAGGTTCTTCACCGAAACTAGTGATCGGACGATATGTTTTTTTATTCATATAGTGGTGTTTAATTTTCTACTTAACATGAAATTCATCTTTCATTCTAATGAAGGCTTTATCCAAGCATCATCAAATACTGTTACAGGGCTTCAAGTTTTGGTCTATGCTAAGTACATGAGGCCATCGAGCAAATCGAGGTCATTAAAGCACTACCATCACTTACCTAAATGACCCACTGATCTTACTTTGTGTGCTGTGATTAACTACAGTCAATTGAAACTACTTGAATATCATTGACAATTTCATTATTACTACAGTGAAACCTGTCCTGAGAGACCACTGACAGTTGAAACCACCTGTCTTGCGAGATCCCTTAAAAGCAATATTGCCCAGTGTCGCCCATAAACAGAAGAGCTCCCTATTTTATGCAAAATGTTGATAATTTGTGAGAAAATACAAGTCTCAATCATAAAAAAAATATCAAAAATTTCCCTTTAATTCTTAGCTAAATTGATAGTCTCTCTCTTGACATTTAAAAATCTCCCCCGTGGAAATTTTTCAAGGTTGGCAAGTCTGTATAAGGAAACATCTTTTTGAAATATTCATATATAGTAGAGTCGGTCTATAACGAATCGGCTTAAAGCGAATTCAGTGCTATAAAGAAGTGGAATAAAATCCCCGAAAAGAATGACTATTTATCTACTTTAGTAGTAAATTCTGATGCTTAAAACGAAGGATGCCTGTAATGAAGTGAAAAGTCAATCACCTTTGACTTTGTCATAGACCAACTCCACTGTACATAAGACATTTCATTAGACACCACATTACCATGACTGTACAGGTGGTCTATCCAGACAAGTTCCCCTGTATCTCTACCACTTATGATTATTTAAAGATCTTAAAATGCCTCACCTTCTTTCAGTTTCACATCTGGGATCAAAGTCCAACGTGAACTTATTAGCACCTGGGCAGGTGAACACTTGTCTCTGATTTTGATTATTTTCGTAGTTATGTGAGGACTCCACCTCCCAAGTCCTCAGTACAATGTCCTCTGTCTGTACACTGGCCCAGTGGTCACTGGAAATCTGCAAATAATTCAGATGCTTCAGAAAACTACATGAAACATATTCATAAGCCATGTGATACCGATAAAGTTTATGCAGGAGTATTGTTTCTATTAGTGATGGAATGATGCTAGAATATGATATCCAGCACTAGCATCATTTCAGCAGGAAGACTACGTAGAGTTACATGCCATAACTATAGCGATACTAGTACCACACAAATGTTATCAGGTGGAACGTGAATTACTTAAATTGAGAGACCGCACCAGGAAATTTCATATCATAAAATTTCCATTTCTTGATTATCACCGTTTAAGACTCTCCGCATTGTTAACTTCATAAAATATACAGAATATAACTGGTAAAGATTTATAATTGAACAACACTGACAAACAACATTACTCCTCAAAATGATATTACAGAAAATTTCTCAACTTTGCTCAGACTTGCCTCTATAATGTGATTTAACCTGCAACAACCTTTTTCTCTGTGATGTAACTACTTTATGTACAATACACAGACCATTTCAAAGGTTCAGCTAGTGCTCTATAAGTCATGCACGTATATTCAGGAAGTACCATGCTAAACAATATCCCAGAAATTCTTTGTGTTTATTGAACTTCAATTTGACTGAATGATAGAAGAATTTGTCAGAAACTGGTTTCAAATGTTCTGACATAGATCATTTTACTATAAACTCAAATTAAGTTGGCAGCACCATCTGATATATATTGCTTATCATAGATGAAACTCCAACAGTTCAAAAGGTCAAACATTTTAGATGACTCAAAAATTGTGTTGAAATAAAGAACACGTCTTACGCCTGGAAAGACCTTTGGCAGCTTATTGGCAAGTACATGCAAGTCCTGATTTAAAGCTTGGAAACTCTGAACCAACAGGACTCTGGAGGAGGAGTCCAGGAAATCACACAGGTAAGAGAGAATCAACACCTGTAATTAAATCAAGTCAGGTTACAGGTGAAAAATCACATGATAATAACAATAAATTTTGAATTCAATTTGTGAAGTTAAATAGAGAGAAAACAAATGAATACTGAAGAGTAGTAATTATGAAATTGCTAACTAAAATTGTCTTTAACATGCTGATCAGGGCTTGATTGTTTTTACTACTGATCAATCACTCTCTTGCTGATCTAAAATGACTATGTGAATGGCTTGAAATAAAGGAGTGATCTATAATGTGTGCACTCTTATCATTTACTACTTAAATATAGCATTTACTGTATTGTTTATATATAAATAGTAACACCGTACCAGTTGTCTGACAACACCGCCGAGAAGTGATGTTTCTAGGACTTCCATGCTTTTCTCCTACAATTAATACAGAATCTTAAGTACAATAGAAAATATTTTACGTGATACATACATGTAAGTAAAATCAGAATTTCTTTCTCTTTTTTTTCTCGGAAGGGGGGAGGCTAACCCAGAATCCAGGTGTATAAAGCATTACACATTTAATCATAAGGCACCTAATATTTGGTTCATATCCTGCTTTAGTCTATTCTATACTATGTCAAAAAGCTTGTGGAAAGTGTCTCAGAAAGGAGTAAGAGAACACATATTTTCATGGCTGCAAGGGTGGTCACTCACATCAGGTTCCAATGGAAGTTAAGTATCTGTTTCATAAGAAACACATGTAAATTATTTCATACTAATGGAAATACTCTCAAAGGAAGTACAGGTTATTACCGGTATTTATGGATAACCATTGAATGATGGTCACTGTATTGCAATGAAGGGTGCTAAACCTGGCCTATGTTCTACACTTATGATTGTAGAGCAGTGAGGGTTCTTAATCCTGTTGACACTTTCTGTGGCGAGGGCACCTGGGTTTTAACTGTCTCATCCGAAAAGCAGGGACAGTTATCCACAGTATGGTGCAGATTCAAACCCATGACCGCACAATCAGAAGGTAAACAACCTAAACACTGAGCCACGCCCCCTAACTGAATGAATTTACCCTACAATACAGTACAAGCTCACCAATTGTTCTGTATTCTGCTTCACCAGTGCTTTACAGGCCTCAGATGCTTTCTTGCTTACAAACAATGAATCTACAAAATAAATAGCATTTGTACTGAATATCATTTCATATTCATCATCATTGTTTTTTATTGGTAAGATTAATGGATTGAAATGGTAGTGCACATAATATTTTTGTTTTTTGTTTTTTGTAAGCTTCTCAAAATATTCCAAATCTGCTTTTACATTTCAAAATGCACATACAAAATGCACATACAGTTTGAGACTTATATACCCCAAATCCCAGTTTATAGATCCACTCACTAAAATAGTCATATGTGACAAGTCTCTTACTTCAGGTGATTTGTATAGAAAAATGACAATTTGGGAAGCATATACATATATGTCCCATATGGCAAGAAGTTTCTAAGTCAGCGAGGCACAGCTATCAGATATCCTGTATATAACGGTTTTCATTTGTATATACTGATTAATGCCACACTTGACAATTTTTCAACCATAAAGTGGTCTCCAATTATAAGTAGTGGAGAAAAAAATCCTCACTAAAAGTATACACAGGTCTGACTGTCTGCTTTCTGCAAGCAAACAAGCAAATTTTCTCTAACATAATGAGAATCCACTGCGATGGACTTGAACAAGAAGTGAGATAATATTTATGACATCTTTCTATTATACTTGTCTTTCCACATCCCGTCTTGTATATGGTATTGAACAATATTTCATGAGAATTTCAGTATGACTTACATCTGGATACAATTTGTGTTGCCACTTCTTTGGCAAAATCACTGGATCCACCTGAGCCCTGACCATTTTCACTCTCCTCTGGAACCATCTGTCCCCAGCACCATGACATGAGGCTGGCTTGTAGTGAACTGACCAGTTGCAGGAGGTGGACGACCTGCTCATGAATCTGACCAGTTTCCATGGAGTTCGTGAACTCATGGCAAGTAACAGATATCATTGTCTCCATTATATCCATCAGAGAATCTGTGCTGAAATTCTGATAAAAAATCTACATATTTATATCATGGTAGATCAAATAAACAAGAATTGTCAGAAGACAACCATGCTAACAGTAGGCTATACAGTCCTCACTGTAGGATATACAAAAGTCCAAAGTCAAGGTCACTAGGTCAAAGTCTGAGGCACAGGTCAAAAGGGATAGCCTTAAAGGAAAGCCCTAATCAGGAAGAAACAATATGTAAAACATCAAAGCCGTATCTTTTCCAGTTCAAACGATATAGCTCTGGTTCAGGATTTGTCTAAATAAGCTGTGGCCAACGACAACAAGGGTATAACATTAGCTCACCTGACTTTTCGGGAGCTAAAATTCTTAGTAGCATTTCAGTTATTGCTAACTTAACAAAAGTTTGTTTTAAAAATACACCAACAAACCAAATTCCAAAAAGATGTATATTGTGTTTGGATATAGGGTTGAAGAATTACATCTTATACTTCCTTCTGTGAAAATTATTTACTAATCAGAAGCTCACCTTTTTAAAACTTCAATTTCATTTTCACTGTTGAAGAAATGAAAGTCTCCCAAATAAATCTGAATTTACAGTACAAGTACTTGAAAGCGTGTTGAAATTACTGAAGGTATTATAGCATTATATACACTTACATCTGTTGGTATTTTTGGCAGGTCTAAGAGTCCACTGGGATCCACAGAGCTGAAGAACTGACACAAAGACTGGAATACTAACATCACAGACGACGCTTTGGATAAGCTCTGAAAGTGTACATAACATGCAATGTAAATATATCCCGCATCTGTGACAGCATTACAAGATCATAGCTACATGTACAAAGATCTACTACAAGGAAAGAACAATTATAACCATGGTAACTAGAAATCTAGAGATGCTGTAGCTCTACTGGTATACACAAGGATAAGTGAAAAGGATTAGCGATAAAAAGATTTACAAAGCCTTTAACAGAGATTTTATACTTGTCTCTAAAACAGTCTCAAAGATCCGAATCAGGTTCAAATCATTATACATTACTTAGAATCTACACAAAATATATGTACATTAATAAGGATGAAACAGCTTGTTATTCAGGGTAGTAACAGGGGTCAGTTTAGGCAGTAAAAGGTTAACGCACTCTTACTGCTAAATGGCCATATGTGCTCAGCTAAGACCAGTTTTGTACCGGCATCCCTGCATCTCTTTGTATCGGTTTGTGTTTCTTTTTGCTTTATGCCACACTCAACAATCTTTCAGTCATATTGTGGCGGCCAGTTTTTATTAGTAGAGGAGAGAGTTACAAATGTACCCAGGAAAAGACCACCAGTCTTTCACAAGTAAACTGGAAAACTTTCTAACATAAAAAACATTAGTTCCAGCAAGGCTCAAACCTGGGCTGACAAGATAAGAGAGATTGAGTAGTTCAAAATGCAATGCTCTAACCATTCGGCCATGGAGGCCTCGCATCTCTTTGTAAGAGATAGATTCTTGAATGGAACATTAAAGAACAACACAACTGATCTTTCCAAAGTGTATTCTGAATAAGTAAGGTTTTTAGTACCTCCACATTTTGCATCATAGAAAATAGCTGTTTTCTTCTCGCTTCTTTGTCTGGGAAAAATACTGCAGCACCTGAAATCAGCCAATGATAATAACTGATTGCCTGCTCCATCATCAATGCATCAAAGATATACATGTAAAACGAGTATTCACAAGTAAGAACTAGCGTCTGTACTTTTACTCCTACACCTGCCTGCTGCTCCACTAGATTTAAAACAGCAGCTCATCAAAAGAAAGTGAAATATGCAATCTCATGAATAAAAACATGTATGTAAACAAGAGATCCTAGAAGGATCTTGACGCCCACCATCAATAGA
>JACSZP010015061.1:0-27553 GCA_016161895.1 Pinna nobilis | reverse complement strand
ACACTCTCTATCCTATCACACTCCCCAAGTTGTTCCCACTGTAATTGGTCACTATGCGTATCTGCAAGATGTTTTTCAACCTCTTCTTTTGTATTTTGTACTGATCCCGCCTTTGTCCCATCCAGTAATGCTTTGGTAAATTTGTATGGAACTATATACAGAAACTATACAGAAACATATTGTGTATTGAAATTCCAAGTATTTCATAAATCACCATTGGTATCTAAGGTACCTACACACACACACACACACACACACACACACACACTAAAAATAGAAATAAAAAGAAAAAAAGCTAGAAAGAAGAAAAAGAAATACGATTAAAATTACGCATAATCGTAAGCAAATTTTCAATACATAATATGCTGTATATTTTACGAAAAATTGAATCAATTGTGATAAAATATTATTTCCATGAGTTATATACATCAAACTGAGACTATATTTGTTGAAATAAAGTTAAAATTTGTCGAATAATCATATAAAAATTTCGTTTATTCACGACTGACGAATGATTTTTATCGTAAGATTCTTTGTGAAAATTTTCTCTACGTGTAGTGGAGGACAATGTGATGTGTAGGAATATGATTGAGCTAGTAATCAGGCAGTGTCATGAATCATCACACTGCTCGTTTGAATACTTTAAATCATCAATTGCATAAGTCGATTATAACCCAAATGTCCATCAAATCGGTCAATTAAGAGTCAATCTTTTTTTTTCTTTTTTTAGAAAAAAGAAAGTTGTATTCATATAGAAATGAATCACAATGGAAAACATCAATGTAAAAACGTAATGACTTGAACGTTTGTGCTGGACGAGTATCTCTAATGGCGATGGAACGTAACTCTAAGTAATCTTCCCACTGAAATGACGTAAGCGCGGGAAAGCGTCCTCTAGAGTCATTTCATCACTCATAGAAACAATAGTCTCGCACAAACGTTATCGGGTATCACGTGGTACATGAATGTTTTCCATTTTCTTCTGCCGTGTAACAAATAGGGTCTTTCAAATGAAGTGAAGAAGCACAGAACGCGGTTAGTTATTACGTAATATTTTTTTTTGTAGATGACGTAGCACTTTGTGATGATGATGGCGACGTGACTTTTAACATATATTTTCCTGTTATTGTTTAAAAATTAATTTAATTGCAGCAAATGACAAGTCTTACATAGACGTGGGGGACATAAGAATGATGACAGCAGGAACACAGTGGAGAAGATTAAGTGGTGACTTCACTACACCAGATAGAGGTAGGCAAGAACGATAACTATGGATGGAAATAAATGTACGCAATAACAGTGGAACCAATTTCAACGTGTTACTTGACAAAGTTGATGCGGGAATATTATTTTTATTAGTAATTGAATGACACTAGATGAATACCTGTGCGAATGTCATTTTAGGTGATAGGCTACATAGAATTACGTATACGTTCCATAAAAATTGGAATTACTAGTCCCGTACAAACTGCATGGAGAACATTATTTAATTCCATTACAAAGGCTGGAAATATAGATAACTAAGAACTTTAAGTAGATCTATTGCTGGTGGAGGAAAAAATCGACTACAATGCATTGTATTGACCTGCACTCATGTACAATATTTCAGATTCTGAATTTTGATAAAATAAACACCATGTAGATATGCTGTTTTATTTATTTAACGTCAATACGTCCAATACATTCAAATTAATTTAGACAGATAAAAAAAAGGTATGTAGGAAACTAAATTAATTTCCTGATAATTTATCTAGATTGAAGTTTCTAAAGATGTAAAAAATAGGAATGCAAATCAATGGTAAGAATTTTGATTTGATTGAAACTGCTGAGTTCACGTTATAGTACAGTCTAACCTGCCGTAGCGACCCACTGAATTAAAGGAAACCTGTCTAATGTGACCTAAATACAAAGTTCCCAAAATGGGGTTTTCCTATATTTATCACCTGAATTAAGAGACCACCTGTCATATGTGACCCTTTTTGCTCCTTCCCTTGGACGGTCTCTTAAAACAGGTTAGACTGTAGTTCCCTCAAAAGCGTTAGTGCTATTAGATATATTATGTGTACATGTACATTAAATTCTGTTTGTCTGTCTCTGTTTTTCTCTCTCTCCCTGACATATTAGGTAGTCTCTCGACTTCTGTCAAATTTAATCATTTATCCCAACCTGGTTTACTTTATGCTTCGGTGTAAAGGTACTGATAGAGGTTCATGTGTACCAAAGATAGCCCGAAATTCGAAACTGAGTAAAATTGACACTGGAGCGTCGTATTGCGATATCATCAAGAAATAGCAATGTCATTAGGTCGATATTATGATTATGGGAAGGCAAACCTCGACCAAGTCTGATATCGAAAGTCGATATCGGCCTTAACACTAAATAACTAACCAAACAACGTGTGAATGATTATTATGAAAAAGACACAGAATCAGAATTAATTGTTGTTGTTGTTGTATTTGTGCTGTCTTTTGAAACTCTAAACAAGAATCTTTCCAACATATCGAGTTATAAGGCTAGTGACATTTTTCAAATCTTAACTTGAAATAGGCACTGAAGACTATCGAGAGATATTTAACGTTCAGATACCTACTGCGAGTCTGGCCATTGCTTACGGATGTAAATTTAGAAAAACATTTCAAAATCTCACATACAGTATTTGGATTATATTTTGAGTCTCATAATTCAGCTGCATATACTTTTTCTCTTATCCAGGTTACATGAAAGAAATACATTTATAAATGGGTACTAAAATTTTTAAATTCTGCACTTCTGTTATTCTATGCTGCTGCTGACAAATTTTTAAATTATTTTCATTTTGAAAAAAGCATGGTATAATGCACATATATACATACAAGGCCTGGACCCAGGAATAGACCTAGAAGTTGATGATGCTTCTCTAACTCAAGTTCATCCCGATCCAAACTGGAAATCAGAAGCCAATGCACGTATTGAACAAATTCGGAAAAACGACATCAACTTCCAGTGAGTAAAAGTTTTTTCTCAAGTCTGTTTTTTACTTTGTTATCAAGATATTGTAAGCCGAGCCCGACTGTTTTTCGGTTATAAAGGGGCGTCCAGTTTGAAGTAGTAAAAGACCAACTCAAGATGCGAAAATACATGGTCATAAATCAACAGCTTTTTCGAAGGAAACTAGCAATTTTCCTCACGCCGGATATTACCAATAAGGGAGAAATATAGCGAATAAAATCCCTTTGTTTCACTCAGCTACACAGTCTTAAGTTTAAAGACACATGTGTAAGTATTAAGATAGACAAAAGCACAAAAGACATAATCTAAACATTCAGATCAGCAGCAACGGGTGTAGTTTTTAGTTCAAGTCGACTCATAAAGGACGATTACCTGTACTAACTCAGTTACTGAGTGTGTTGTTATAACAGGCCAATGGTATCTATAAAATAAACGTTTCAGCAAAGAATTACTGCTGGGACCAGAATGTACCCATTTGCTGTCATAAAAACCAATAAGAATTTATGTGAGGCTGTTCCGATGAAATTCAATTTGATAACAACAACAAAAAAAGAAAAAAAAAATTTTTTTTCAAATGAAGGTATCACAAGAGTTCACCGTACATTATATTCTTAATATTGAGATCATGATTGCCACCAATATGACTCCTTGTCACCCGATACCCTTCCATCTGGGTTTCTCAATTAATTTCCATGTACAAAACATTATCATTTCCAATTTATTCCATTCCATCGACCATATCACGTCATACAAACCCTTAACGCACCTTCTTTTTCACATAAATGGCGATTGTTTGACCACAAATGTCTAATTTTGATTCGTATTTGTAAGAGTTGGTGATATATATGCATAGCATATCTTTAGAAAGCACATGATATTCAGAAAATGACATTTCGCCTTTTTGTATGTAATCACACATTTTGATGTCTTGGTGTTAAAAATAACAAATTGTTAGTTTCAAATGACTGATCAATTGTTCGAAGTACTAAACATTTAAATACGATAATCAGGTATATGTATTGGTTTTGTATATATGTCTTTTTGTGAGTGAAAATGAAAGTGTGTGTGTGTGTGTGTGTGTGTGTGTGTGTGTGTGTGTTGCAGGGCAGTGATGGGTTTGGGAGTGTTATCGGTGGGTGAGTATGCTTATTTGCATCAATGCATTCGGTTAAATGTTATTTTTGAAATTACTTTTGTTAACAATCATTAGCGTAAATGCCTGTCATTCGATTTATGTATACAAGCGAAACCGCAGCCGATATTTGCTGAAAGTGTATGTATATACACCATAATTTCATAATTTGATTATTCCTACATGGGGCCTGGTCCTACCTTAGGGTTTTCAGAGATCCTCTGTTGAAAGTTTACCTCAGTTGTATATTGCCTACTGGAACTTCTGGCGATTGCAACCCACGTCTGATATATCCAGGGGTTCGCGCTTGCCCAACTTTTTATTTAGCATATTTTATAGGAGCTGTGCGATTTTTTAGCTGATCGTATTTTTTCCTTCTCATATTTAATTCTCACTGGATTTTGTTTATTAAAGGGTTTCTTTGCCGCCATCATTTAACCCACACGACGTGGAATTAGAGGTAGGCCGTTCTATTTCATTGAAGTAAATATGGTATTTGTTTCTATTTTTCCTGGAATTGTCTAATTTGTGTAGCACTGGCAAAGGTTGAATAGGAATAGAAATAAATATTTCAAATCAATTATTAAACCACATTCATCGGGAATAAACTCGTAAATCCATTCACATATAATCTAAGAAAGAAAAATTTGAAAAGTTATAGTGAGTATGCGAAGTAAAATTCACTTTCGTACAAAAGTTTAATAACTTTCTTCGCATTTGTTTCTTTATCTGATACAAGTTTTGAACTGTGATTCAAATTATCTAAACATGGTCAAGCAGATAATCTGAACTAGCTTGGTCATGTGGCCAAATAAGTGATTTTTTCAAGCTGATTTTTGGTCAAGTAGGGTATGGTTCAATCTAAAGTGATAAAACTACAGATTATACGCCACTGTCTAAAATTGTTATAGCATAATTGTTGTTTAACGGTCCACTGGAGTATCCTTCATTTATAAGGGCACGTCAACGAGTACTAGTCAACAGCCTTCAATATAGACTGATGTACTTATAGCACTGATTTGTATGAAACGTAAAAGCCAATTACGGTGCTTCGGTGTTTGGTGTCTCTTTCGTGAGGCTGTATTGCAGTCTACAATCATTTGCTTATTCCAAATGATATCGGATTCCTTATTACGTATCTTAGATCAACACCTTCACACAAATATATGTGTTCACCTTGATTGATTAAACGCCTTGTTGACTGTGATAGAGCAATTAATTTATTGTTCGTTGTGTGTTTATTTCAGAAGAATCGGAGGTCATATTACATAACAATGATTGAGCGCGTGACGCTAAGTTTTAAATAGAACGATCTTAATTGAAATAACTGATTGAGAACACTTCAAAATATCCAGATAATTAGCTATTGTCTTACATTGATGACTTTTCATATACGTATATCCATTAAAATGATAAATGCCTGCAATGGGACATAAATATTTAATTCTAATAGCTTTCTCGATCATGACACATACAGGGTATGCATGATTTTAAAATCTGTAGGCGTGAAAGACATTAGGGTATGGACATAAAGCTTTTGTCAAATGGTGATATTTGCACTGTAGGATTGATAAATCAGCATCAACACAATTGCCAATGCAGAGCATATCGGTGTTCTGAATCATAAATCATTTTGATACTCTGAAGGGTAAAGTATGAGAATGTCTAACGCAAATATTGAAAATTATAGTAAAACAGAGGTGGAAGTTTTATAAGAATGGAAACAGGGTTATAATGAATTATTTGTGTTCAATATGTACTTAGAAATTGCAAAATGAATCAAATTCATTTGCATGTCTTAATTTTACCTATAAATCGTGTGAGGTCAAATATACGATTCCAATTTAAAATCATCGATGTACCAATTTAATCTATCTGCATAGAAAGAGAAAGCCCCTCTCTAAAATATTGATTAACATAGCATTATTTTCAAATGACCTTGAAATCAAATATATTCTATATGACTTAATAGCACTGTCAGTTCCCTTCACAAGTTTTATTTTATCTATATAGCTCAGCTAAACCTTGGAATCCAATGCTTTCAGATCATTTACAAAGTTTTACATAGCGGCATCTTTCCCGTCTTTCAGATGAGACAGTAAAAACTGAGATGCAATGTCATCATATGTGTTGGCATGTTAAGGAACCCTCTCTGCTGTACGGTCATAAGTGCCGAGCAAAGGCAAAATTTGTCGACCTTAACCGGCACAAGGTGACGTCTCCATATAGGTGAGATATTCTTGAGTGGGATGTTAAACAACAATGCAACCAAACATAGCGGTATCTAATTATGAGTACGAAAGACGAATGTCTATTGATATTTGAAATAATACTTAATCATAAACTTGCCAACAAAAATTTCCGGCTTAATGATTTTTTTCCCAAGAAATTAATATTACATTTGCAAGATGATAAGGGTTATAGATTGGAGATAATATTAACAAAATTCAGAATAAGAATGTTAATTTTGATGAAAAAATAACTATCATAAACAAATTATGAAAAAACATTTGCATGATAATCAGGAATATAAAGGTTAAGAAAGTTGTTGTGTTGTTGTTGAACGTCCCAATCAAGAATATTTCACTCGTATGGAGACGTCATCGTGTGCCGGTGAAGGGTGACAAATTTTACCTATGCTCGGCACTTATGGTCGTAGAGCAGGGAGGGTTCTTTAACGCTCTCATCCGAAAGACAGGGACGGCCAACCGCGGAGTGGCGTTGCGGGAACCGAACCCCGGACCGTCCAATTCGAAGTCGAACACGCTAACCACTCGACCACGGAAAGTACTGAGAAGAAAATGATACATATGTCAACATTGTGAACAAATTACAATAATAAATAATGTGGATAACGATATATGGTGATAAACATGATAAAAGTAAGAAATTGGTTCAAATTTAGATTAATTTATCGAAGCATGTTACGTATACAGCAAAACCTCTATATATGGGTCACCCAAGGAAATTTTGATCTTTATGTGCAGGTAACCCTTATGCACAGCTTCAATTTAGTTGAAGTATACAGTCAAGGGCCGTTTGAAATCTGGTCTTTATAAACAGGTGATCCTTATATATAGGTGACCTTTATAGCAGGTTTTATTGTTACGACAAGAGCATGTTATAATGAGAACTTTGTGTAAAAAGATTCTAGGAATCATATATATATATTTTCAGATTAATCTTAAGAACCATCAGTTTGGATTTGGTAGTGTGGTCAGGGATAATGATATTCTGGATCCCAAGTCTAAGCAGTATCAAGATATTTTCTATGATTTCTTCAACTGGGCGACGGTAGGATCCTTTAAGTGGCGATACAACGAAGGCAGTATTGTAAGTAACTACTGTAAATTCAGCTTAATTCACGAGAACGCCATACGAGATAGGCCACTTATTTATACATACACTGAAGAGGATATAAAGGCTCGTGAATAAATGGTAAACGATTACACGCGAAAACAAGGTTCCGCGGAAATTTATGAATTTACTTTACTAGAATTGTTCGAGAAAAAACTGCAAATTCAAATTTAAAATTTCAACATGTACTGTGTATGTACCTTTATTAGTGCGCTCTCATGTTAGCACTCTATATGCCGGTGGTATTTATTAGCCCAACATTTGATTGACACAAGATCGACGAATAATTTTAAAATCAGAGTTCTTTGCTTCGAATAATTCTATATAGAGTAAAACCTGCTCTAGCCACCACCCGTATATAAAGACCACCTGGTCACAAAGACCACTTTTTGAAGTCCCTAATAATACTATGTTTGCATAAATCAACCTCTTTATAAATACCATCTCCCTATAAACACCGGTTTTCTTGTGTCCCTAAAGAGGACTCTATATACACGTTTCATTGCATCACCTTTATACCGATTGACTGGGATTATGCACAGAATATAATTACCTGGCAGCATTAAAATGGATCATACTGTTATATACAAATTAGTGGTCAGACTGACCATTGTATAATAGAGTTCTCATAACAAAGATATATAAATAACTTTAGGTCAGTTTTTGAAATAGCGCGACAAAGTCATCGCAATTATCGCTAAATTAAAAAAAAAACATCTGAAATAAGTACACATAGAATCTATGGCATAAAGATAAAAACAGATACCAAGATGCCATTCGTACTGAGAACAAAATATAAACATGGCGGAGGAACATTATTTTTCACATATAAAAATTTAGTTGTTTACGAAATTTGCATTAGCGCTTTAACTGATTTTTTTCACTTCAAATTTATTCTTGTGAATTATGACATGCGTTTACACATTCATTGATAACATTATATAGACTGCTTTAAAGCCGTTTTTGAGGTTATGTGATCGTAATTATCTCATAGAGTTTGTTTGGTTCACATTAGTTGCTTCAAACGTCCTGGAGATTCAAAAGTCGAGAGAGAATGATTCAATGATTCCTCCGCTGCGCCGCGAACCCTCGAACGTCTGGTCATATTCAAGAATGGTTCTCAATGATGGATTCCTTTCTCAGTTTATTAAATCTAAATTTTAAAAGAGGCACCAACAATGCTTCTGTGTCATCAGCTCAGAAATATCGCACTACACATTTTTAATATTACGGGGTTATTCAGTTTTCAAAGGAGCGGGATATAAATTTCACAAGAACTTACAATTCCATGAATTTTATTCCATCAATTACTGTAATTTCATTCTCATTATAACACAATTTGATTTCAATGCTGTCCGTATTTCCTACGATATAATTTTTCTGTTGTGATAACAAAGTGGTTCGCCTGTAATTCCATGCATCTCAACTCAGGTGTAAATCAAGCACATGCCTGAGGGATATCATTGCACACATTAATTCGTAATTGCTATTGTGAAGATCACTAACATCAGTCTCTTTAATAACATTTGCATAAAACCCATGGTGAATTTCAACAGCTCATGTAATGGATGGGTCACGTGGGGATTTCAATAACAAAAACGAAAAACGATTTTTTTTCATGTACAACAATTACATCTTGTATTTAATCCTTGTAGGTTTAAATGAACGTTTTAACTATAATCTGACGCGCTACTTATCAAAGGGAACTTTGAATCATACATTGACACATACATGATTTATCATAAGTGAGTTAAAAATTGTTCATTTTTGCATCATTCGTCATTTGATACATAGGCGCCAACGAAACCATTAAAGGATTTGCAACTGTGTCATCGTCAACAGTCTTGTCAACAGGGAAAGAATGATGTATAGCAGTGTGTAAAATGCATGTTACAAAATAACCAATAAAAGAGAATCAGTTTCAATCAAAGGATTTATCAATCTTAGAAAATAATCGATATCTAAAGTGCCTTTTTACAGTGTCGCATACAGAGCTAATATAAGAAAGCAATACGGAACCTCAGAGATACCGATCAAATGTTTTGCTTTAATTGATATGCATCTACAACGTCCGTTTGATACTAAAGTATGAATATTGTCTGAGAACGGCTAGCCCCCCCCCCCTCCCCCGCATAGCTCACATTTTATGTAGGGTCAAGACCCAATTTTTGTTGCTACAAAACACCAGTAATAGATAGGGTCGAGAATCAAATATGATTTTATCGTGATTTTCTATTCGTATCGGCCAACCTTTAAAAGTGTGGTAAGTTCGTACTCTCAGATTAGCAATACTACGTACATAAATCGATGCTTGACAATCGTGCAAATCAGCAATCGCAAATCAGTGTCCGATTATCGCGTGAAGTATAGTATAAAACCCGTAAACGATCAAAATAGTGAATCTCGAAAGTAGCGTATTTAGAGGACACATTTGTTGGCCTCTCTACGGTAACAGCAAAAACCAAAGTATATGAATAGTCATTAAAAACTGAGAGAGAGAGAGAGAGAGAGAGAGAGAGAGAGAGAGAGGTACGATTGCACCTTGTCATTCCTAGGCCTCAGTCACTTTTCGTGTTTTTACATCGTATATTTTTCATATTTGTAATGAATTTTTCGAACATCACGTGATCAACAACTGCCTTTTCATCAAATTTGAATTTTGTCTCCTTTTGACGATAGATAACTTGGTCTTGCTAATTTTCATATCATATATCAAACTAAGATATGGATAAAAGTAGCTTTATCAGCAAATTTTGTCTTTGTACCAAATGATAAAATATCAATATCACTAGATTACGATGCAAGACATTTCCTTTGTTATTTTTAGATATACTAATGATGACATGGCGACGATATTCATATCTTCTGGGAGATATGTTATTATTATTTTTATAGAAATCAGTCATTTCTTGCATAAATCCACGTGGTTTCTTTCAGGATCATCCCGACTACAGCACGTCTGTAAGAGCAATGAACGAACTTCGTCGGCACGGGTGAGTACGTGTTCACAGTGAAACCTCAC
Organism: Pinna nobilis; assembly: GCA_016161895.1. Lineage (NCBI taxonomy): Eukaryota > Metazoa > Mollusca > Bivalvia > Pterioida > Pinnidae > Pinna > Pinna nobilis. Next base: position 17,054 of record JACSZP010015061.1, on the reverse strand, counting down.
TATTAAGACCACCTAAGTGACCAGCTTGATCGGTAATTGAGGTACTTTATCGTGTAGCGTGACAAATGCGGTGGAATATCGCTCAATGGCGCCTTTCTAGAGGGACTACGCCATCGAAATTAAGTCTGTTTATCATTGTCCCAGGCAAATTTTACCTCAGTTAGGAAACATCTCACTTGATTTCGGCCAGTCACTTGAATGGTCTTTAGAGCGAACTTCAGCTGCATATATCATTTATATTCAATACGAGATGGTCCCCCTGTAAGGTGACCATTTGGTGATGAACAGTGGCATCCACTTATTTTGAAACTGGACATATTGAAATCCTGCTGAATTTGAAATTATTTTGATATCTATTCACCAGTTAATGTTGCAAATCCCGTTTATTTGAAAGAAAAATCCATTTTCCTTCGGTTTCAATATATCCGGGTTTAATCGATTTAATATATTTAGTGTTTACTTGCAGGACCTTAAGCTTACATAGACATAAACCCCGATAGAATGGTTAAAAGTTAAAAAGGAATTAATTAAAATTTACCGTTCTATGAATTTTTTCCCCGATGGTGTTTAACACTCCGTGGACGAGAAGATGACTTTTAGTAAAGGCCAAGAAAATGTCAAATCGGGTAGATGATTATGCCTTCGGGAAAGATACAGCAGCTACAGATGTGGGAGCGTTATTATTATTTACCTGACGGTTAATAAAGGAAGAGCTAATGAAAAGTGTGGGCGGATATAGTGTGAGATCTAGATTTTCGACGAAACTTAAAGTAATGATTATAAGAATTTTGTAAAAAATGAAATGCCGTTTCTGGTATATGTCTGAACCATACCCATTTACTGCAGTGTATCTAAAAGTAAGCTGACGTGATTTACATCACGCAAATAATTTTGATCTCTGAAAGGTCAATTTCTTTAAGTATAAAAAAGGAAAATATCGTAATATTGTGGGCATTTGATCTGCTTTTTCCAATTGTTGTTGTAGTTATGTTTAACAAAGTTTTTAATTAAAAATCATTTTCAGTCATATTACGGCAGTATAAATCTGACACAAGCTGCAGATTGTGGTTTCAATAGTACCGATTTTTAAACCTTCGACACTTGCTGTGACAAGGGAACGTGTCGGCTTGCTAACAGGGGGCGCTGACTTCTTCCGGACACCTGGTCCCATCTCGTCAGGGATGCGCAGTTCTTTTTCACGTTAATGGCGTTATCATACCTCACTTGATTTAAATTGTCGAATATCACTTGGTTCTTCTGAAAATTTGTTTTATTTCACTTTATTCATGTAAAAGTACTTTTCTACTTTTCTGTTGCTTAACTTCCAACTCGATAGCATTTTGACCACCCCCGTCACAATTTGGTCTGTACACTCTACCATAGATTCTCCCTCCCCCTCTCTCTCTCTCAAATACTTTATATGAATCACTAGGCGTCAGTTTCATGAGCCTTAAAATGTCCTATAGTGTTTGCATTAAAGATTTGCAGTGAAGCAGTTAATACTTAACAGCCAGTGTTATTCTACCGTGTTAGAAAATGCAATAATATATTTAAAATATGCTAATTTTAGGAAAAATTCACAATCAGGAGCTATACCAATTAATGCAGCAAATTTTCCCCCATCCTCTGTCGTAAAGCTAATGACCGATGTAAAAATTAATCTTACTCCGGTGTACCTTGTCCAATCGGTGTTAATTTGTACATAAATGAAACTCGTAATTTTTGTCGGGCAGTTGGACACATTTGATTTGATTTAAAGCTTTTAACATATCAATCAGTGGAGGATCGGCTATCAGTTTGCTATATCTTAATCCATTTAAATAGATCCGTGTTGGTAACGACAAAAACACATGTGATATCCCGGGGTTGTATTGTTTATAAATATCAAGCAGCACTAGTTTTATTAATTTTTGCTTTTTCCTGACACAGGTGCGTGCCCTCAGGGATTGTTCTTACATGCATAGATACTTAGTTTAAACAGGACATAAAGTAATTGATTAGATTTGCGTTCCTTATCTGTCCTTTCCGCTTTGATCTGAGTCTTTGAAAATTAAGCATTTGATGACGTAATAATATGGGATCTACGTCATTGTGATGTAAAATAAACACATAAATCCTGAATTAAATGTTAGGTGCTTATCTTCCATCGACAATATCTGTTTTCATGATTCTGATTGCTTTGTCATTCCCATTTAAAATCGAAAAGTTATGTTAACTTATATCTGTGTAAAGGATAAATGGGATGATGAAACAAATGAAGACAACTTACGATTGTTAAGATAAAACCTGAAAGTGCATTAAATCCCAAAAGAAAGTGATCGGATCAGTTATGTTTATAAGCGAAATGGTTACCAAATACCTCCGGTAACTTTACTATAGTTATTGACTTTAGTGGAACTGAATATATACAAAGAAAAAAAGAAAGACAGCCGTATATGTGTAAATATGACATGGCTTCAGATGACGCGATTTGAACGCGCTAAAGCAAGAGTTACTTACCATTCCGGGACACCTGAACCTATCCCCTATGGGGTTACTCAATTTCAGTTTACGTGTTTTCGTGTGGGAGTTTAATAGCTTTATACTTTTAATTTCACATTCAAGACCAAGCTTAAGTGTTGGCTTATCGAACACAGGCATAAGTCAGAATTTAAATACTCGTTTGTAATTGTATTTCAGCAGAAGATATCTCGATTTTTAACTTTAATATACTCCTGTCATTGTCCATGAAATTGTTGCGATGAAAGATCGACATGCATAGGAAATGTCCGGAAAATGATATTTCAATTAAGTTTAGATGGTTTGCTGATCGTTGACCCCGGATTTCTGTTCAACGTACAATTAAACCGAGTATCGCATAACAAAACATAGAAGCGAGTGTATTGTCCGGCTAAGCAATTTACAACAATCATATATACATGTTCCAAGAACCGATGAAAAAGTTGTGACTAAAGATAAGTAAAATACCTTAAATGTGCGGATAGAACTTAAGAGAATTGACATCGTATAGTTCCATCGAGATTTCTAGTAAAATTTTCTTTCGGAAAAGAAAGGTCTATTACCCTTATTGCCTATTTTATTAAATAGAGCGGATTTGATCATTTCAATAATATATTTTATTATTTTACACTTGGTTTATTTGACAATTAAGTGCGTGGAAGCTTTAAGAAGTTTTCATTGTTTTATTTTTCCCGTTGGCCTTATAGCCTGTTGGTAAAATTCTATGTAGCACTTTGGTGATAAAAACATTTTAAAGATATGAAAAAATAATTTAGAAATTGTGTGGAAATATAGCGTGAAGCTCATTATCATAGCCATAGCCTAGACAAACACATGTACATTTGTAAGGTATATCTGTTTATTCTTATGTCGTTGATCCCACTTACATTGAACAATGATATTTCAAAACCCCACTTAATTTGAAATGGTTTTGATTTGCCAACTAAATCACTTTATTAATGTTTCAATCCATCACTTTGAAACCTCTGTTTATTTGAATGAAAAATTCGTTATTCTTCGGTTTCCATATATCTTAGGTCGACTGTATGTAAATAAATACATTGAAATATACAACTTCCGCGTGTCATACAATATACAAGTAAGACAATCAGCCACTGGTTCACCATATACGTCAAAGATACAAAATGCAGTTTAAGTTACTCATTTTCAAGCAGGAACTATAGCAAATAAGCCCTTGCAATACAAATTTTGAAGAACCACTAGGTACTTCATTTTAAATAAAACATATCCATTCTTTGTTGTCGTGCTGTTGTTTAATGTCCCACTTTCAAACTTTCAATTAAATATGAATTGTCACTCAAACCACTTCCAATAAATGGCTTTAAATTTCAGTCATTTAGGATTGAGAAATTTTTAATGTGTTTATCGATATACATGTACTATGAAACGGGACCTTCTCCCCGGTCACCATGAATCTTAACAATTGTTTGTCTAAAAATAAATACAACTATTGTTCTAAACTGCAACACTTTGTTTCTTATAAGCCTAAAAGTTAGAGGACACAATATGTTTTGGGGAGTTCCGAATAGCGTTCCGGCGGAAGTGAAGAAAATGGATGCTGCTACCCTGAAGAGGACTATCGACGAACGGATCCGATATATGACAAACATCACATATGGAAAGTAAGAGATAACGATTATTTCAAATCCGATCTACTTTCACTGTTACGAATTAATTTTCAAATGGCATTGAATAATTTATGTGATTGGATTTTCCCAGTATTTATTGCACAGATTTGAACGATCAGTTTATACAGAAATCATGCTGTTGAAATGAACATGCATGTTGGGTGTGACCAATCGAGTGGGTATGGTGACTCCTCTGTGACACCTGATTCCCACTCTAGATTTTGAGGGGTCCTATATTGTTTGGATGTGTATATTGTCTTGTGGACGAATTGTATGTTGCTATCTTTCGTTTTGTATTATTTTCATTATAAGTAAACTTCCCCGAGAATATCATTTTTCTTTAAAAAACAGAAACACATTGATCAGATAGAGACTCCCTTATACGTAAAATATTGGGCTTTTAAGGACAGTACTAGATACTTGCTTTAGTAGTCAACTTTTACAATAGTCCTTGTCAAGACAGTTCGTTTTCTTGAACAAATCTAGACAGAAAGCTTTATCTAATAAATTTGAATACAATTGAACGGTCCATCCTAACATACTATGGTTGACGATGCCTTAGGACGAAGTGCAATCTGCTATTCGGCTAACGTATTCCTTGATTGACGTCGGTAACGTCAGAATTCCAAAAATTTAGGTCCAGAAAGGCTTTGTTTGTAAGTATCCGAAACCAGGCCATTTTCATAACAATTCTTTTAAGAAATCATCAAGTTGGTCATTGCATAAACGACATATTTTCCCTTCATTATTGATGTTCATTATGTCCGTGTACTGTAAATCCAGTTTTATTCGCGAGAATTTTAGTTTTCGCGTAATTACGCGAGAGCACTGACTCGCGAACATAAAGTTCTCGCTAAATTTATTCACATTAGATTAACATGCGTCATGCAACATAACTTACTATACTAAGCATGCACAGACGCGAAAATATAGTGTCGCGAATTATTACAAAGTAACCTATTCGCCTAAATAAGGTTCCGCGAAAATTTCTGGATCTACAGTATGTATAAAAGAAATATGTTAATTCTCGAATAGACTGAATCACTGGGATATCAACAACGAATTGCTACATGGACAGTACTTTGAGGAAGTCACACGTGATCCTGACTACTCTGAGAAAATGTACACCAAAGTACACAATGCTGATCCTACGCCTCTTCTCTTCCTGAATGAGTATGACGTCATAGCTGTCGGGGCAAATACTAGGGTATGGATTATTCATTGTCTGCTCACTTGTTCTTTGAATACGAATATGAATGAGTCACAAATTGCCAATGAGGGGCTTCAACGTCTTGTATATGTACGGCACTTCGGGTCATTCATCGGCCTTTATCGTGTCAGCACAAAATGTTTTACGGGGCGTCGGCTTTTTAGGATCCAATCCAAAAGTCACCGAACTTTGCTATGATTGATGAGCTTTTGGTTGGGGACCGGTTGTAAGCTATGTAGCGATTTAGTGGTTTATTTTTTATTCGGATTAAATCCAAAGACCTCCAGCCCATGTGGCGAATGTTTTTACCAATAAATGTTCATGACGGTGTGGCGTGGACTATAAACCATTTTTTAAATGTTGATCTGTTTAAGTGATAATTTCGCTTCTTTTATCGATGATTTATATTTCTTTTTACTTTAACGTTACGTAACGTAATTTAACGCACATTTTTCTCTACAAGAATAATTTAAGTAACAGTAACAAAAACTTGAGTCATCGACGTATTGCCTTTTTCTTTCCAACAGGCATATCTCAGACAGGCTTTAGAATTCAAAGCAAACTCACACCTGGACTCATTAGGATTGCAAAGTCATTTCCGAGACAATACTGCACCATCGCCAACACTTATCAAGGTAACTTAACTTATAATTCGTTAGTTATTTTTCCAATAATTTTCTATGAAGTTCTTTTTTTTTCAATTAAATCCACACACGAATATATAAACAAATTTTTATCTATTTTTGTTTTTGCGTTTCTGTTCAGTACAAAACATTTATTTCGTTCCGATTTTTTATTCTGCAGTCCAGATTGGATCTCCTATCGCAGGCCGGACTTCCGATGTGGATAACAGAAATGACCTTGAAAACCTCGGACGAAACTGCTCGTGCCGATTGGTTAGAAGACGCATTCAGAATCTATTTCAGTCATCCGTCAATAGACGGAATCATATTGTGGGGATTCTGGGACGAAGGGGGAGATGTAGATAGTTCACTTGTTAATGGAAACTACTTTTATGTAAGTATATTTAACAACAATAACAACGGTAACAACAACAAAAACAAAACTCCCCAATATCAGCAACTCCAATAGATCCAACACACAATATTTAATTTTGTTAAAAAAACCCAAATGAAATGTGACAAAGAAATTAAAATCATATCAAATCCTGTAGGATATCGATATCTCAGGGTTCAATATAGAATGGTTTTACTGTAATTCTATGTTGAATAAGGATAAAAACTATAAGGTTGTAAAAAAGTATTGTTGACAGGAATATAATGAGGTACTGTGAAATAGTACTGAAGATGATATTGATTGTTTTTTTTTTAAAAAAAATGCATGCATAAAACAGCGTTAAGTTATACTTCCTTGACACTTGATTCTATCATTTTTGATTCACAGAGACGTGTTTACCCTGTATAAGTAGTATTTGTATATTTTCTAATGGAAATACGATAGATCGGAATGCGTCACTTTGAGAAATCTTTTTTGTTCAAATGATTTCAGATTAACGAGGCTGGAACTAGATACCTGCAGCTTGTTAAAGGCGAATGGAGTACTCACGTCAAGAAAAATCTGACACAGCAAAATGAAAATTTTAATATTAGAGGTTTCCTTGGTGATTACGAGGTTATTGTACGCTACCAAGGAAACCCGATCATGTTGTATCCTTTCACCAATAGTAAAGGAACGGTGAATGTTCATCTTAACATTGCGGATAGCACTGGTGAGTATCTGTTGAAGCTATATCTGTGAAAGACTTCACAGCTGCTCTTTTTGTACCGTTAACTATAGGGTTTAATGTCCTACGATTTAGCACTTCTCATATTCATGCTTTTTTCAATGAATTTGAAAATAAATAAGCCTTCTCAATTTTCTGAAATAAATGGCCTGTTTATCTGATGTTGACATAATTATATGTATGCGATAAGAATAATAAATGAAAATAAAAAATCTTATTTAGATTTTAGTATATTTAGTTCAAATAGTTCAAGTATCTACGCATACACAACAATTAATGACACATACTATTCGTCACCTCTGACGCAGTTATGGAAACATATTAAACATAAGCGCCGCGGAAAGCTCAATAAACGTGTGTTGTTCCCCAAGGACAATGCTCCTGTTCACAAGTCTGTCATTTCCATGGCTGCCATTCACGATTGTAGCTTTAAATTGATTGAGTTTCCGCCTTAATCGATTGACTATACAAGAGTAAAGCGGGATGGCAGATCCTCTTGGACACTTGGTTCTCTTTCATAAGGGATTCACACTTGTTCTTCACGTGACAGATATCTTTCTCAATATGTCGTATGTTTGGTACTTATCTCTTATCTCTGCTCATACCTCTTGGTATCATTTGTCTTAGTAGATGTCGGCACATTCAAGAACCCTCACTGCTAAATGGCCATTGGTATAGGCTAAATTTGTCGCAGTTGGAAGGCATTGAAAACGTCTAAATATAAGTGAAAGGTTTTTGAGTTGTCGTTAAACATCAATAAAACTAAACAATATTGGTACTTTTAATAAGTAATAAAGACAAATTTTACAAAGTTATTTTAGATATTCGGAAATGTCCTTTTCAAACAACATGCACATATATTTTGATTGAACAATTCTAGCCCCGATCACACTGCCGACATCTAGACCAACTTATGCTCCAGTAGTACACACCCACCACATTACCACGAGCGGGAAACACCAAGTGGGTCATGCGTCATCTACTTCAACTTCTCATTCACTCACGTGCAGCACGCGATACTCATCGTACTCAGAAGTTGGTGACGACAAGTCTACATCCGTCAGTTGCCATGCCGACGAGGTCATGACCGGATGTTCCATGATAACTCTAGTATGTTGCGTTTTACTGCAATTCAGGGCGTAATTATTCATGAAAATACCCCATGCGCCGACACCACACTGTGCTTGGCCGTCCCTGTATTTCGGATGAGACAGTAAAAGCCGAGGTCCCGTGTCACAGCAGATGTCGACACGTTAAAGAATCATCCCTGATCTCCGGCTGTAAGTGCCGAGCAAAGGCAAAATTTCTGCCCTTCATAGGCACACGGTGACGTCTCCATATGGGTGAAATATTCTTGAGTGGGACGTTATACAACAATACAACCAACCAACCAACGTTGAGACGGTTTGTTTTGAATATGATTTTCGAACGTCCCTTTGTACTTTTGCAATTTTATTTGACTTTGCATGTATAGCGGATGTGTCTTGTAAATAAAGTACATATATACTAATCTTTTCACTATTTATTTCCGCAATTTCCAAATTTTTACACCGTACTTATTTCTAACTTGTTGTATTTTATAGGGATTAGAGTTTGGGATTTTGATCTGAATCCTTTTTTTACTTAATATTGCTAATTACGTTCGTAAACTTAATGTGTCACACTAAATATGCGAATTATTTTCATTTGAACTTTTTCTTTAGGATCATCTACATTTCCGGGATGGTGAAAGGATACTGATGCAAAATGGAAAAATCAGTTGCACAGCTGTTAACGCATGGCGATCTTCTTCTCGTGAGTATACATAATCTTGGCTAGTAATCTATGACGTCATAATTCACATGATACAACTAGATTGCTTTTCCAGAGTTTTCCACCGGAAACATGATAACTTTTATTGCGTCAGTTTGTGGAATCTTTTAAATTCGATTTATTTCAGATAAATGAGGTGGGACTAGATACCTAAAGCTTCTAAAAGGCGAATAGAGTACTCAAGTCAAGAAAAATCTGACACAGCAAGATGAAACTTTTAATGTTAGAAGTTTCCTTGGTGATTACGAGGTCATTGTCCGCTACCAAGGGAACCCGATCATGTAATTATTTTCCGAGTTTCCAGTACAGACAATTGCAAATCCTGAAAATCCGTGTGCTTTACATCTATGACAAATGTAGGAACATAATTTTAAAATTCGACGTGCAATCTAATGAAGTTTCATAATATTAAAAACTGGAATAAATGTTTCTTATACATTATAAATCTGAAGGTTTGTCCTCTAGGAACACTGATTGACTAACAAATAACAAGAAAGTAAAAGTGAATTAGGGATAAATCCATGTTTCCGAATCAGATTACAATGTCGAAATAGAAACTATGATTACAAAGTTTATTAGGTTACCGGATGCTCCCTTTACATTCCTTAAAGTATTCAATTCCCGGTACCACTTCTGCTTTAAGTGATTTAGAAAGAAACATGTACTTTTGTTCATTAAATAGAAAATGGTTAAGTTTAACGCAATAAATTCAGTATCACAGATCTAATCGAGATAAATTGAGAACGTTTGATCAAAGAGTGTAGAAAAAGAAGCGATTCTTGTTCATTTAAACTCGATTTCACACCTGTTTCACTTATCTATGTGATGTCTTTTTCAGCTGTTCAGGCCGTTGCTCGCTGTTGTAAAAAGCAGGGACTGGCATGTGACTACTTTACGGCTGGCCCTTCTGGACATAATGAGGACGACCAGTTGGAGATCACGTGTGCCACGGGAAAATATGCTTTGGGTAATTATTCCTCATATATTTCATTTGAATTTGATTGTAGGTTCGTCAATAATTTACGCTACCTTATTCTTGGTTGTTTTTCCTTATTCATTGGGTTTGTCTTATGGATGAATGATAATTTCTTCTTTTTTTTTGCTCTAAAAGAATTAATATTTTATCCCCTTCATTTCCTCGCACCTGTCGCGTAAATTATTTGGCGTCTTTGAAATTGAAGGAAAGACCTTTGATCATCAAAATCGTGTTTCATGTCAAATTGTAAATTAAAGAATTTGTAAACATGCTAAACATACATTCCCCAGGCATTTGATCAGTGTAAACAAAATTTAAGTGTGCATAACTTACATTTAATTTACGAGATACAATCTTACATGTAATTTTATGTAAATTTTTATTTAAAACTTAATAGCTTATAGATTAGAAATATAAATATATACCTGCATGCTGCTTATACATAAGAGTACATTGGAACCCACATATAATGAAGCCTGATACATGTTTGTTGAAATCCGACTTAAAATGCAATTATCTTAATTATCCAGCTGAATTACTTTTTTCCTATTCTAGCCCAGTTATTTTGAAAACCTGTCGATTTAAAAAAAAATCATTTACCCATGATTCCAATGTATCTGGATTCGATTGAAAGTTGAAACTTTATCTATTTTACAACGATAAACAAACAAGTTCAAATAACTTATATTGATGTCTCTCGTTGGCTCTGATGTCGGCGTGCGGGGGTTCTTGCTGTGGGAGGAAACCGGAGTACCCGGAGAAAACCCACGTGTCCGAGCTGGTGATCAACCATACCATCTCACATACTACCTAGGTAGATCCGAGGATCGAACCCGGGTCGCATTGTTGAGAAACGAGTGCGCTAACCACTACGCAACTTGGACACCCACCACACCTGGATTCGATTCTACACAGCTCTACCTAAATATACAAAGATTTATACTACTGATATCTAAATATACTAGGCTATCGTTGTATTCATGTAATTTGAAATACCACTCAAAGTAAAACTGAAGAAGTACCGAAGGCAATTTAAGAAACCCAATCCTTTAAATACGACAAGTCTAGAATAATGACAACAATGAAAACAAATGCAACTCCTTAACGGAATTGGATCAGGTGTCCAGAAGGAGCCAACGCCCCATCCGGCGCGCCTTACCCGTAACAAATGGCTCAAGAAAACCAACGAGCCCGGCAAAACATCGATCCCGACCGAAAAAAGTCAAAAGGTGCAAGTAAACAAAATATAATTGCAGCGTATTTGTACTACACGAGAATAAATCTTGTGTGAAGTCTCAAAAATTAAATAAAAAATGATAAGTATCATATTACAGACTTGCACTCCTTATGGTTAATGCAATTGTTTCAAAGGTATCTATGCTACAAGGGACGCCCGGATTAAAACGTTAAACACCTAGATCAAAGTCACCCGGCACTGAAAATAGTAACCACCTTTTGAAGGGATGACTATTAATATTTGTGTAATCAAACGGTTTGTTTTCCATACCTTCCAGTAAATCCTTTACTTGAAGAGCGTATCCGATCAATATAAAGATCCATCTGGTCTATAAGTCATACATGATGAAATAAACCATCTTTTGTTTTAGGATGCACCTCTTATACGTACTACGGTAATATGGATGGCGCTTACAGTACAACAAACTCCTGTCTAGCTCAGATTGACGGTGATGAAGGCGGTACGTAGCTAACGACTGTACTTTAGTGGTTGGTTATATTTTTGTATGAGGTTCCACTCAAGAAGCTTTCACTCATGAGGAGACGTCACTCAGTGCCGATGAAGGGCGATAAATTTAGCCAATGTTCGTCACCTGTGGCCATTGAGCAGTAAATTTCCCTAAAGTCTCTACACTTATTTTGACAAGGGTCTTTAGTGTTTACTGTCTCGTCTTTAAGACTGGGACAACCAATCGCAGCGCGGCATGGAAGACGAACAAGCTAGCCATTGGTCCACGTCGATCCAATTTCTGTGCGTCAGATGAGACAGTAGAAATCTCTATCGGGACTCACCTTCACACTTTAAATTGTAATCCAAGAGTAATATGCACCCTGAAGCATATTTCGATGAAAAATAAATGCGCTTGCGCTAAATTATGGCCTCACGAATAAATTTTACAAAGATCAATTCGCATAATTTAGGTTTCGCGAAAAGTTTGCAGAGACGCAGTTGAATTCAAGAGGGCTTCCTTTTTCATTAATCCACAGGTGTCTTTTCCTATGCTGCGTGTTGTTCGGCTCCTGGAATGTCCTGCACTGTGAAAGAATCAACTGGAAGCAGCTTAACAAGGGGAAGTAACACCACAATTTCCTGTGACGCCAATTGGACGATGACTGGGTGTAGTGTGTATACTGAGGATGGTAACACCGGTGGCGCTATGATCATAGGTAAGATAAGTTTTAGGGATGAGTTCAACCCGTACTATGCACCGTACTATGCAATTTAAGTACAAATGTATACAGTATAACCTGTTTTAAGAGATCGTCCAAGAAAAGGAGCAGAGAGGGTCATATATGACAGATGGTCTCTTAATTCAGATTATTTTTATAGGAAAAAGCCATTTTGGGAACCATGCATTTAGGTAACATAAGCAGGATTTTCCTTTAATTCAGTGGTTTGCTAGGGCAGGTTTGACTATTTGATATGATTTTATCAGCTTTACTAAATTTCCCGCGATAAGTTGCTTCTCACAAAAAAAGGACAAAAAATAGCAGCATGCAATTTGGCAGTGTTTAAAATATGGTAACCTAAATTTCCCTAAAAAGATACAGTTTGGATGAAAAGTGATACTACTTTCTGATATATAAGTATTGAATCATAAAACATTTTTTCCTGACCGTTTTCACTTCACTGTAAAAATCCCAGTCTTTGTACGATGGGTTCAATACAAGTGTTTTACAGTTTAACCTGCCTTAGCGACCCACTGAACTAAAGGAACACCTGAAATATTTGACCTAGCTAAATGCATGCTTCCTAAAATGGCTTTTCTTATACAAATCACGTGATTTAAGAGACCAACTGTCATATGTGACCTACGACATTCTTGTTCCTACGCAAGGGCAGTCTGTTAAAACAAGTTAGACTTAGTTTATCTGTTTGCTTGCATGTTTGTCTTCCTTCTGTTTGCCTGTCTATTCATCTATCCATCTGTCTTTTCTGTCTATCCAATGAATGAGAAATGTTTATCATTTGTAACAAGTTTCAAAATTGTCTTATCTCTATACTAGCACATAAACCGCATTATCGTGTACCATATTGATTTGGTAATGTACGATGCCTATGCTAGTTAGCTGTATTGTTGTTGAACTTCCCACTCAAGAATCGTTCATTTCTACGGAGACGTCACCTATACCTTTGCTCGATACCGATTCCTACTCTGATACGGGACCTAAATATTCACTGTCTCATACGAAAGACATGGACAGTCAACAGCAGACTGATTCGAGCTCGGACCCCGAAACTCATGATCAGAAGCCGAACCAATTTCCCTTTACCAAAAACTTTAGAAACAACACTGATGTTTCTGAAGTAAGTAAGAGCTTAAGGTTTCTTTCTAAATTCGCAGGGCTCTGAAATTTTGTAAATTATATGTACTTTTTCTCTTCAGATTCGAGTACAGGAACAACTTGCTACGGTTACAATGGTCAGGATAAATTTCCGGGAGAAATGGCAGCGAAAGCATATGCGACATGTTGCAAAGTAAATTAAAATGTTAGCAAAAACAAATGAAGACTGCTATTTAATTGGATTTACACCCAAAGATTGTGACCAGTCTTTATTTTGTATTCCGTGAAAAGGCGTTTTTGAATGTCTGTTGTAAGGATAAAAAGGATCTAACACCATGCCCCGGGAGAGACAAAGAAATCTCAATCCGAGTGTTCATGCCGATTGATATCCATGAAGAGGCTCGCCGAGTCATGGATATCAATCGGCATGAATACCAAGATTAAGATTTATTTGTCTCTCCCAGAACATGGTGTTTTGATCCTTTTTCTCACATCCCCTCCCTCACTGTTTATAATGAATATAGACACTGTCTATCTGAGATCGCAACATAATGGTTGTTAAACATTCATTCATGAAAAGTTTCTTGTTTGGCTAATGGCGTCACAATATAGATGTAACGTAATGTTGAAAATGTAGACGGATTATGTTATGAATGACGATTTAATACAAACTGTATCAAAAATGAAAAAAATAGATTTAGTCTACAGTTTACAAAAGATTTATAACTTCGGCCGTACGAATAGAGTTCTCTTTCATTTATTAGCAATCAAATAAAAGCAGTTTGAATAAATTGTCAGACGTGCAATAGAACAAGTTCGTCACTTTCCGATTTTCGGGGTGAGATAACGTAGGGTGAGATAACGCAGGGTGGGGTAAGAAAATCCAGGCAAAATTAAGGATTTCCCTGTCCAAAATGTGAGAAAAATATTTCTTCTTCAGCCTAGGTAGAATAACAATTGCACTTATGGTTAAAGTAACGCGCTTAAAACCAATTAGTATTTCTGTTCTGTTCAGTGTAGGTTCGAGATGCTCACTAAAATCTAGATTGAATAAGTGAGAGAATTTGCTGGCTCAGTTCCGGAAGGCTGATGGTCTATTGTTTATTCATAATCAGATTTTCTTCACCACCAGTAAAAATGGCAACCATCAATTTGACCGAAGGATAGGCGCATTAGCAAAATAGAAATTAAACAACATTAGACTTGCTGAAATATTTCACAAGTGTAGTGCTACTCTGAATATTGTGTACTACACACCATAATGATTGTAAACTACCATTGACTTTTACATTTACCCATCAAACAAGCTTTACAGCATTAGAAACGGTAAACGTTGACATAGTTAGTGATTCATGTTCGATAACTCGTACTTATTTACACTGAGATAGCCAGTTATCAAATTCGACTCTACAGTAGCGTGCTCACCTATGAAGGATGACCCGTGATATCACGTCAAATCATCATCATGACATCTGAGATTTAAACTTCGGTGATGTAAGGGCAGAGGCTTTTTTTATGCGTGGTCTTTTTACTTCCCTTCAACTAGCTCTCCTGTTGAATTTACATGAACGGGGTCATATTGGTGAGAACCAACCGTTATGCTTCTCGGAGACCTGTTTCTAATTTCTCAAATTAGAGTAAACTGTGAGTCCTTCCAGCAGCATTCTAGTCTGAATATTGGTGAAATATTGTCAACCCGGACGTTAAGCAACAATAAAACGAACAAATTGCAACCTTTCCTACTAGAGAAAAAAGACAGGACGAGGTGTTAGAAAAATAGAAATTTATTAATATCCTTTCGATTACTTGCACATCAAAAATAGATTTATTTGAAAAGCACCGGTAAACGTTTGTCAGATTAAACAACTATTTCATTTAATTTACCCATTAAATTGAAAAACAAACAACAGCAACCGGATAAAAATGATATAAATATGAATAAGCATAAAACAGGTTTGACATATTTGTAAAAATACATATTATCTTATTTGTTCCCAAATACTTTCAGTGTTGCTTTCTCTCGTGTTTTGGAGTACTATATAAGGAATAACATTAGTCCTATGCGCAACATGGCAAAACTGTACAATGTATTGCGTCACTTTACTATTACGTCATAATTAAACGTGAGTGCGATGTTGTGCCTTGACTGATACTTGCTTCAGATGAATGAAGGTGATGACAATGCTTTATAGTAGGAGGGATACCTAGATGATATCCTAACATTGGCAGTCATTTAACGAAGCCAACAAGAAAACTACGGCATTAATAGCGAGAGATTTTAAAAAGGATGTCGTATAAGAAGATTTGATAGTATAATTAAAAAAAAATACTAAAAAAAAATAATAAAAATAATTACAATGAAAATAATAAAAGTAATAATAATAATAAAAAAAGGAGATGAATAATAACAATAATAATAATAATTATAATAATAATAATAATTATAATAAGTGATATAGTTAATGTTAATGCAGTTATAATGGAAGTATAATTTCATTGCACTGATCTATATTAGTATTAATGGGTGTATGGAAGGTATGAGAGTTATCTTTCATGTGTGTACATGTAAATGTCTTTGTCTGAAAATGTAATAAAATAATAAAAATTATAATGACAATAATAATGATAATAATAATAATAATAATAATAATGATAAAAATAATAATAATAATAATGATAATAATAATAACAATAATAATTGTGATAAGATTGATTAATATAAAAGTATTAATAATAATGATAGAAAAAAGAAAATAAAAAATAGATAATAATTATTAAAATAATTATATTTACAAAAGTTTTTTTATAGTTCCAAATCGCAAATAATGAAGTTGGCAATGCGAAAAGATGATGCTTAAAGCTGAATATGTTTTAGTCGTTTAAACATTGGCATGTAATAAAATTTGCACAGGATATAACGCAGTAAAGAAATATTATGCATTGGGATATCAGATTGTTCAAGTATTATGCATCGTGGTCTTACAAACCGTATAAACCTGTTAATATTCAAATAAGAGAAATGATCCCTAAAGTATAGAAATTACCCCTCCCACACATTGTGCATTGTATGTATTCACGGATTTGAACAAGCTATAAAATGTATTAATTAAAAAATACTCCGAAATTAACATGTCGTTAAATAAAAACAACTCTGGTACACCGGGGGTATGTGATAGGAGCCCGATTAAGTATAGTTCATTTGGAAATAGTATAAAACTGGAAATATTGATTAAATTAAACAAACGTTTAACCGAGAGACTGAAAAAATGTTTCTTGGAATTCTTTATCGTGTGGTTGTAGAAAACACTACATATTTTCTTTCAGAAGAATCTCTAATCAAATCATACAAAAAGTGATTTTGTGATAGCGAAGCGATTTGTGATTTTAACGAAAATCATTTGACATATCCATTGTCGTTCAAAAAAACAACCCCAAAAAACCAAACAAACAAAACTAAGATCTCCATGAAAAAAAGATTGTAACACCGTTTCTCATTTAGTATATTTTTCCTGAAAAATTGCGAAAACGGATAATGAAATAATGAGAAAAGGAATATAATCCAGAAATAATTTGAACAGGTGATTATATATATATATATATATAAGAGGTAGAACATTTGATATTTATGGATCTTAGGTACGT
>JACSZP010015048.1:0-17561 GCA_016161895.1 Pinna nobilis | reverse complement strand
ATTTCCTTTGTTGCCCTTCACTCCACAAACAACCAACCAATCATTTCCTGTGAGGGTAAAGTATCTTACCTACATTGTATTGTTTCAGTGGATAGTGCCCAATTGAAATTACTCTGAAGTCAAAATTAATTGTACATGTCTTTATATAGTTGGTGTTTTCTCTAGTTTTCAGTTTTTGTACAGGTTGATTGGAAATTTATCTTTGTCTTTTGATGTTTTCCAGAGTGTTCAACCAGACGCAGCATCTCCAATGCATGTAAGTATGATGATGACACATGGCTATATTTTAGCTGCATTGCAAAGGAATTCTGATCTATGAATTGGCTATGTCTGTATTTGCATTTCTCTCATTGTCTGTCTGCCCATTGACATTTTGTTTTAAGTTTCTGGTTGAAGGATAATCATAGTAGCGAAATAAAATATATAATAGCAGGGCTTACCCTGGACTCAGAAAATTGTAAGCCAAAAATTTAGCCAACCAAGAATTTGTTTAGCCAGTGGATAATTTTATTAGCCAATGAGCATTTACCGGTATGCGAAATATGTTTGATAATTTACATAGACCGGCATCTGCTGGACACATATGGCATTATTTTCTTCACATTTAGAATCATCTTCCTTTTATTTCTTCATCTTGACATTCTTTGCTAAATTATATTTCAACAGGTAGGCCTAATTTATTTGAACAAACATGTACGGTATGAGACCAATCAAAAGATACCCCTTTTGCAAAGCAGCAAAAATTGCTAGACAGAAAATTAGCCAATTGCAATTATTTTTAGCCAATTTCCACAAAAATTAGTCAATGGCTAAATTGGCTACCTACAGGCTGAGCCCTGATAATAGCCAAGATGACTTGCACACATAACGCGTTTATGGGTGTAAAGATGAATTGTAGTTTTAGCAGCAGCCCATGATCCACAATTTCTGCTTAATAGTATGATGACTTTTATATCAAGATTTCGATAAACCCTTCTCGGTGAGCTTTGTAACGTTTGATTACTATATGTTTATATTTATGGTTCCAGGGTTACAATCGTTTGGTGGTGTTTAGCCGTCCATTTTATTTTTGTGTCTGCTGTGGCCTTATGTTACTTCTGGATTATGGGAGAAAGTTTGTGCCATCCAGCCCTACCTATGTCTATGGAATGCCTTTTACTGATTCTTCTTCCCTGCTATTTGGCAGGGATCTTCTCAAAGGTGAGATATGATTTTTATTTGATATCTATTACTCACACAATAACCCAATTTCATCGTTTACTAGTCCCCTATCTTCAAGTTAAAAAGGACCTATAGTTTTTCACCCATCAGTACCCCATGCCACAGTTTTCCAAATTTTCTTCAATGGTGCAACAGATATTGAATAGATTTTTTTGTTCGAGTGTATATCAATGGATTACAGATTCACTTAAAGTTTCATTTCAGTGGACCTATTTTTAGAAGAGTTATGGCTCTTGGACATAGAAAATCAAACCTTCTCCTGGTAGGGGACTTGCCCTTCCATTTCACTTAATTCTTGCAACAAAATTGTTTTGAAAGTGATGTCAAAATTTTGGAATACTGCATGCAGGGAGTTTTTTCGCCTCTATTTTATTTTTGTCACTTTCACTGTCATTGGGCAAGTTCAAAACATTAAATTCATTGCACAGAATTATGATGAGACTGGGCGAATTAACAACGAGGCCAAACTGTTTGCACGTGCTTAAGGGCGAAAACAACCCTGTATAAAGTATTAATGAAAAAATTCCTTTATCATAAATGAGCATCAGTGTTCACATTCTGTATATCTATTATTTTACAGTGTTCATTTTGTGTTTTCCTATCATATTCACCATTGGGTTGCTCCCTCAAGTCAACACATTTATGATGTACCTACTGGAGCAGCTGGATATGCATATATTTGGAGGAAATGGTGAGTATAGATTAGTATAATGGTGATCTTTTTGTTAAACATTTATCTGCCATGCAAAACCAAAGTACCTGTATTATTTTTGTCCTTATCTTAGAATTTTCCCTGGGAAAAGAATTCTTTTGAATTTCCTTTCATATAATTTGTCTCATAACATATTAGAGTCTCCTTCCATATACATATATGTTTTCAGAAAATGTTAATGGAGTACCAACCCTTGTTCCTTGTGGTCCTCTTGTTTTACTATTGGTCATTTATCTACATATCATGCTAACTGAATTGGTTTTTGAAGATAATATTTTTATTGTTATGTTATTGTTTAATGTCCCACTCAAATACTTTTCATTCATTTCAATGAATGGTTTTATTTTGACCAGTGCTTGGCTATTGAGCAGTGAGGGATCTTAAATAAACTAGCACCTACTGTGACACAGGACCTCAGTTTTAACTGTCTCTATGAAACTATAGGAAAAGCCTCTGTAGAATGAATGTAACACATTATACCACTGAACAGTCCATAGCACTGATAATTATGACCTCACATAATCTTGTACATGTACAGTCTAGCTATATTTATCCGGATGCCAATAACCTGGATCCTTCATTTTCCAGACGAAATTTGTTGGGGACAAAATATTCAAATTGCATTTGCCATAATTATAAATTTGTTTCAGTAATTCGGATTCTTTATTTATCTGGACAATTTACCTTGGAACTGAAGTGCCCAGATTTATGTGCATATAAAATGATATAACAATGTTTGATGCTCTCTATTTCAGCTACTGTCAGTCTAGGAGCAGCTGTGTACTGTTTCTTCAGAAGCTTAGTAGCTGTCGCTCTCTTATATGGGTTCTGCTTTCTTGCAATAGAGGTAATAGAATTCAAAGTTTTATGTTGAGAGTCCATCCTTGATGAAAATCCCAATCTATCAGAAAAAAGACAAAAAATAACATTTTTAAAATTTGAATTCAGTGCCTCTTTTATTAACCATTTTATTTTGATCAACCTAAAATTCACTTATCAGTCCCCTACTGGTGCATAGGATAAAGTACCATCTGTCTGTTCAGACTGTTTCCACTTGATAACTTAGGTCAGGATTGATAGAGTTGATAGATACTTGGTACTCTGTTTTGTATGTGACTATCTAGATGCTTATTTCACTTGAAGTTGTTGATTTAATTTTTTCCTTGTTCTTCTATATGGGTTGGACTTTTTCAACGTTATCTCCATTACCACCCTATCAGTCTCAGCCAGATCTGTTTGGATAATAGTTGGATAAGGAATATCAAATTATGTCCTGGAGTTGTGGCAACATATATAGCATTTTTTATATGTACAATACTTCATAGTCTTGTTGTATTTCGCCTAGGTGACCATTATGATCATTTGAGAATAAGATTTTTAAGTTTAAGATTTCGGACAGTATTATACAGTCGAGCCTCATTCATCCGGATGCCAATAATCCGGATGCTGCACCTTCCAGACGACATTTCCAGGAAACTAAAATTTTCAGATTGCCTTGCACATTATGATATTCATGTTTCAGTAATCCAGAAGCTTCATTTATCCGTACAATATGCTTGGGAACGAAGGTGTCCGGATTAATGAGGCTCCACTGTGTACATGAATATTTAGATGTTTATTTATTGTCTGTAGGTTGGCAGCAGTGGAGCTGGATGTGAAGATAAGGAGCTGGTTCAGAATGCTGTCTTCTCCATCTTTTCTGCCATCTTAGTTGCTGTCTCCTACCATCTAAGTAGGTCAGCAAGTGATCCTAGTGTTCTATGGTGAGTGTTACATACTGTAGATAAAGTTTGAATCTCTAGAACTTTACATATATTTATCTGAGCAAAATGTATTGCTTGTTGTTTATGGTAATGTCCCACTTGAGAACATGTGCAGACATCACCAATTGCAGGTGTAGGGCTCCAAATGTTTACTTATGCTCAGCATTTGGATCACTGAGCAGTGAGACAATTTTTCTCATTTTCATTTGAAGGACAGGAAAAACTAGGTGCCCCCCTATATATCAGAGCTGAAAGTAACTTACCTATTTAGCTGAGTACCTGTTGAAATACATTATATCTTTCTTAGTGAATTTGTGTTGAATTCTGTTTGTACATTGTAGGATGCTTGTAAAAGATCTAATTCTAAGACGACAAAGTCTACCAAGTGAAGATGGAGAACTTAAAGATCCACTTCCCCAGAAAATGAAAAGATGTGTGGTAAGGATATATGACAGATTGTTGTAATTTCCTTTTCTAATTCTATACTTCTACTGTCAATCAATTTCATTTTTTAGAATCATACATATAGGTTACCATGCAAGAGCACTTCCTCTCGAAAATGAATTCCTGTACATAATATTCTTACATGACATTAATATGAACCGTGCTACATGTACATAAACCTGATACCCTCATGTGGATACTGTGTATTCCATCACAGTTTTTCTCTTCAATTTCAGAGTGAGCGTCTCCAGTCAGATTTCCTTGTCAGTGTTGTTATTCTTATTTTTGTGTTTGCTGTTCATGTCAGCACTGCATTCAGCAGTCCTGTCTTACAGGTGGGTAATTGCAAAAAATATATTCAATACTTCATTTTCCTTGCTTTTAGACAAGTTGGTACAGAAATATGTTTTAAGAATTTACCAAATCTTCAAATAATTGTATTGTAGTGTATTTTCATTGAATTGAGTTCCTCTTGTCTGATCCATGAAATTAGGTAGTTATGCACCAATAAAACTTAATCACAAACTTCCCCCTTTGATAGCAGATAGCATTATATTTTAAAGTTCATTATGTATTAAGTGATTTTCATGTGGCTATTATAACACAACCATAGGCAGAATCATACAAGTTAAATATTGTACTTTTACAAAATGAGGATGAAAAACCAACACATGGTTCACAAATGAATTCATTGCATTTGTACATTTTACTGTAGCAATACACTAATCATGTTACACTATTATAGGGGCTGCCATGGGCAAGTGGTTAGCATGTTCGACTTTGAATCGAAGGGTCCGGGGTTCAAATCTGTGCAGCGTCACTCTGTGGTTGGCCGTGCGTCTTTCGATTGAGACAGTAAAAAACCAAGGTCCTGTATCGCAGTAGGTGTCGGCATGTTGAAGAACCCTCCCTGCTTTACGGCCATACATACGGCACACAGTGATGTCTCCATATGAATGAAATATGCTTGAGTGTGATGTTAAACAACAATACAACACGAACACTATTATAGTTTATGATAGTGATGTTTTTTATATCTTTTACAGCCAGTTTTAAGTGATGTTTTATACTACATAGCAGCAAGCATTGGTTTTATTGTTCACTACTTCATTCCAATGTTGAGAAAAGAAATGCCATGGTTATGTTGTTCCCATCCTGTGCTGGAAAACAGGGAGCGGTCATTATTTGAAGTAACTGGTATGTATTCATCTAATGAAGTTGACAAGACATCAAAATAATACAATTAATTACCATTGTAGTTATCAGCTTTGACCTCTTTGTCATTAAATCTGCTTTGAAAGAGCTCTAGAGTTTCTAAAATGTTCTAGTCAATGTTGAGTAAATGTACGACCACATTTAAAATTTTAATTCTAATGTAAGTGACATTGCTGTCCTGTTGGTTGATATGCTAGAAAATTTGCCAGTTTACTTGAAAAGGCAAATGGTCTCTACTCTAGTCTATTTGTGTAACCAGGTTCTCCGTCAATTAAAATTAATTGCACCGCATGAATGAAAAATCATTGACTGTTGTGTAAACCAGAAACAAAAAATAAACAAACTTGTTGTACATGATCAAATTTCATGTCTATTTAGTACTGCTTTTGGGTTTGACATAGCTGAATGGTTAGAGTATTGCATTTTAAACCGTCTAGTCACTCACCGCTCACCAGTGTGGGGTTCAAGTCTCGCTAAAACCTAAGTTGATTATGTGAGAAAGATTTCCAGTGTACTTGTGGAAGGTCATCGTTCTCTTCCTGTTTCATTTGTAAATGGGTTCTCTCCTCCACCATTAAAATCTGTCTGCCATTGTATGACTGAAAGATTGTGGAATTTTTTGTAAAACAAAAAAATAAACAAAACAATACTGCTTTCAGGTAAGGTAGGACAATGCTCTTTTGTTTTTGTTCTGGCTTAAATAACATTAAAGATACATTTGGACTCATTTTTCATCTTCACAGAAATAAAAAATTGAAATATCACATTTGCACCAGCATATAATTAGAGGATGTACCGGTAGCTGATAAAATACAAAAATTATGCACGCAATATATAGATTAAAAAAATAAAAAATACATGATTACGTGTTGTAAATATTTCCTGCCATTTTAACAGACATGACCAATGCCTATAAGTAGTGCAAATTACGCTGACAAACCATGTCCAGCACAGATATTTAAATGTTGATTTGACCATTTTGTATGTTTAAATTGCTTAATTATATCCATTTGAACATGATTCTGTCGTTATCTCGTGTATGACAAATTTTTTGCTAAATGAGTCCAAGTGTACCTTTAATAATTTTGTGCTTATTATCCAAGTCACACACACACAGATGAACAGTCAACTAATTGGTATTTTTATTTTTATTTACAGTGACTCCTAAAGTAATGTGGTTTGAGAAGATGTATGCGTGGTTGCGATTCTTTGAGAGAAACATTATGTACCCAGTTGTCTTTCTATGTGCCTTGACACAGTCTACTCCTAAAATCATTTGTAAATTTGGAATATAGTAAGTATAACAATGTTACATGTTACTGTTACCAAGGGACTTATTTCATAAGATCATATCTAATTTTAAAGCATAATGCTTTTATGCCTCTTATGTTGGTCTAAAGGAGGGAGGGTGTTATTGATTTAACCCTGTCCTTTGATATCTCAGCCAGTCCTAACATAGGTCTGGTTTTTATGGCTATCTCCCCATAGCATTTTTCTTGATTTACAAGTTAAAAAATTTATTGGTAATTTTATACACATTGAGTGGAGGTATTCATATCCATCATCAAATTCACATAATGTTGTGAAATGACAGAATCTCTTTGGTGTGGAATTATCTGTTGGGTTTTCCTGTGTTAACCTACCTGTGTGATCAGTTAATTCTTAGCAAATCACAGAGTGGACACATGATTCTTTGAAAATGAAGATTTTCATATCTCCAATTTGAAATCAGTAATATTTCACTTGATAATGATTGTCTGTTAAATCTATCACAGCAGTTTTAACAACTGTGAAATTTGTCCCCATTTTATCCAATTTTGCATAAGCATAGCAATATATTATAGTAATGCTGTGATACTGTGACACTGCCTATTCTAAAGAGGAGATTGATATGCATATGATTTCACCCCAATACACATATGCTTCATTTTTACTTATTTCTAATATTCAGGAAGGAGGACTACCTTATTTTTATGATTTATTCTAATTTTCCTGTTTTTTTTTTCAGTGTGGGCCCGGTGGTTGTAGTGATATGTGCAATGAAGTTACTGAGATTTGCATTCTCAAACACACCAAAGCAGTTCCTCGTCATCACTTTCACCGTTTTATTTTTTAAATACGACTATCGAGGAGCATCAGAAACATTCCTCATTGATTATTTTGTTATTTCTATTATTATTAGTAAGGTAAGCAACATTGTTTTTGCTAAAATAAACATACATTTACTAATCTCAATTGTCTTAACAAATCTTAAAGCAAAATAAACTAATATCCCAAATAAATTGACACACTTAGTTGACCTTGAATATTTTATTGCTTATATTGCATATTCAATAAATGATTTATTTAAGTAGTATATGTTAAAAAACTGAGTCGACCTTGAATATTTTATTGTTTATATTGCATGTACAATAAATGATTTGTTTAAGGAGTATGTGTTAAAAAAACATAAGGATCCACCGTGGCTCAGTGGTTAGCATGTTCACCTTCTGATTATGAGGTTGTGGGTTTGAATCTGCACCAGCCTTTGTTGACTGTCCCTGTCTTTTGGATGAGACAGTAAAGGCAGAGGCCCCATGTCAAAGCAGGTGTTGACATATACAGAAACCTCACTACTTTATGACCATAAGTACTTAGCATAGGCCAAATATGTCACCCTTCACCAGCATATGGTGATGTCTCCATATAGGTGAAAGATTCTTGAATCGGATGTAAAACAATAATAAAACTAATCTACCACTTAAGTAAACATGATATCATTGTTTCAACTTATTCATTCTGTATACCTACATTTATTTGAATTTCAATACCCCAACTTAACAAGTAGTCTGTATTCTAAAATTAGCCTAGTTAGTCTGTCTCATTCAAATTTTGTCAAAAACATTGCAGTTATTAATGAATATAGCCTTGCGAAAATTAGTTGGTGATAAAGTATAATTAGCTTTGTATTCATTAAATTTCAATTTCAGCTTCCTGTTAGACACTGCACCTGAATATGATTGTGTGTGTGTGTGTGTGTGTGGGAGGGGGGTGGGGGTGGTTATGAGTCCATTTTAATGGAAATTTTTGGTTTCATTCAGATTTATTCTAAATTTCTACTTTTGATCTTTTGCTCTGAGGTTTTATCATTTACATTATAGTTTATTGTACAGTGATTGGTACATCAGTCTGTAGTAAGTTATTGATTGACTGTCTTTTTTGCTGTACTTTCAGTTCTGTGATTTAATTTTGAAGATGAAGTTCATCATCACCTATATAGCTCCATGGCAGATCACATGGGGCTCAGCTTTCCATGCTTTTGCCCAACCATTCAGTGTTCCACGTATCCTTTGTCCATGACTTTGTCCATTATTTAGATATTGATGGAAGTTGAAATATGTTGACCATTGATTTTATTGTGGCATTTGAAAAAAATTGTTTTATTATTCATCAAATATAATTTGTCCTCCTCAGACAGAAGTTACTACATACCTGGAGATTTTTACCTCCAATAATTTTCACTTTCTGACAACTGAAAATGTTCACATCCTGTTAAATTTAACTGTATAACAAACTGATCGGTAATAGACAAACTCCATGTTACAAGTCAACTGTGTCATACTTTCACTGATGAGGGTAGATTGTGTTTTCGTGTATAATTTGTCAACATAATTTTGTTTAGAGTCTATAAGGAAATGCCAGAATTATCGTATATTTTACATCTTATATTCTTTAACTGACACCACCAGATTCAGCAATGCTCTTTTTACAAGCAACAGTGTCGTCATTCTTTTCAACACCTTTAAATCCTTTCCTTGGAAGTGCTATATTTTTCACATCTTATATTCGTCCTGTTAAATTCTGGGAGAAAGACTACAAGTAAGTGAATATGAGAAAGTGTCATTTCTTGTTTTAATCCTGTTATTTCATCAGCAGGGTGAATAAGTACATGTATGTTCAACTCTTGCAATAACAGCAGCATATTTGGTTAACAACATAAATTTTATGGACAAATTAACATCAGTGTTAATTTACTTACTATAAAAGCATATTTGTTTACCACCTCCTTGGGGGAGGGGAGGGGTATGGCTCACTCTCTGATTGTGAGGTTTTCGGTTTAAATCCAAATTGCTCTGCTGTTGGCTTTCTCTGTCCATCAGATAAAACAGGTTCCTTGTCACAGAAGCTGATGGCACTCAATGGCCTTATCTGTCGAGCATAAGCCAAATTTTTGACACTTCATCCAGCATTATTGACTCCATGTAAGTGAAAGATTCTTGAGTGGGTCATTATGGAGAAAGTTATAGACCTGTTATAACATCACTATACCTTAAGTTAAAGAAGTAATGAATCATATGGTATCTGCCAAATAAATTAAGAACTGTCCATTTTCTGTTCTCAAAAAAGTAAGGAAAACCTTAAAACGGATTAAAAGATACCATTTTTACACGTTGATTGTAATTTTTGTCATATGTTTCATTTGTAGTACTAAAAGAGTGGATCACTCTAACACCAGACTGTCATCACAACTGGAGCGTAATCCAGGTAAGTACAGTAAAGTCTGCTTTAGCTACCACCTGTATATAAAGACCACCTGATCACAAGGACCACTTTTTGCTGCCCCCGCTAGTACCCTTTGTGTACAAATCAACTTCAATATACGGACCACCTCCCTAATAACTGATTTTCTTGTGTCCCTGAAGCGGTCATCATATACATGTATTAGTTTATACACTGTACATGTTCAGTGTTGAATTTTCTGTTCATTTATGATTTATACTTGAGAATAAAACTTTATAGATGAATCACCCCCGTTGTAAGCAGCATAATTAAAGTAATTGCAGTTTTGAATTTTCTCTTGATGTTTACATAATGATACAGAAGTTAACTTTAAATATATGTCAACTAAAATTTAACTTCTGAAAGCCAAGTAAACACAATGTTCCTTTGTCTTCTATTTTATGATTTATTATACAGAACCAAGCCTTACATAATTACTACAGTGTCGATATTACAATATAATGTTTTCTACTGATTTATGATTTTGTAATTCATTAAAATGTACATGTAAAGGGTTTATTGTATAGAATCAGTTTTCAGATAAGAGAATAAATTGGTACCTTAAAAGTTGCAAAAAATGTCAAAATACCTTATATTCTTATTGGTCTTTTCTGTTGAAAAATCATATTTACAGGTATAGCATCTTAAAGTGTTGTAAACTCTTTTGCAAGTTGTTGTCTTTATTTCTTTCAGGTGCTGATGACAATAACTTGAATTCTATATTTTACGAGCATCTGACACGGTCGCTTCAGCACAGCTTATGTGGTGATTTGATGCTCGGGAGATGGGGCAATGCTGAGCAAGGCGATTGCTTCATCATGGCTTCAGACTACCTCAATGCTCTCGTACATGTCATAGAAATGGGCAATGGACTCGTTACATTCCAACTTAGGGGCTTAGAGTTCAGAGGTCAGTAATTTGTATTTGTTATCAGGGTTCTTACCACATAGTGAAAGTTTAGCAAAATGCTTAAAGATTTATGAATTGGCTCAAAAACATTTTTTCGGCTGATTTTTTGCTAAAATTATTTCACAGATTATTTTGTGACAATCAGGGGAAAATCATCCCTGTGACACAGTATTGATATATAACAGGTAAAATCTTATCTCTTTCTTTACTACTTCAGATTAATCATTGCTTTGCTCCTTGAAATTGCATTTGGCTGAAACAAGTCTCATTTGGCTTAAAAATTGAAGCCTTGGTGTGGACCTTGGTTATAAAAATATCAAAAGGATAACAAATGTATTTACAACTATTAATTAAAAACAGAGTTTGTTAAGAAACACAATACAAAAAAATCCTAGAAAAAATAATGACAAATGCGCCTACATAACATAAAAAAATCTCCACTGTATTTATCTCTTTCAGGAACTTACTGTCAACAACGAGAAGTGGAAGCAATCACAGAGGGCGTAGAAGAAAATGAAGGTCAGTGGCTTGATCCATAGAGGAAACGATCTAGACCTACATGTTTATGTTTAGTTCATTGGCAGACCTACTACAGTCAAACCTAGATATATATTGAAACTGAAGGGGATTGATTTTTCTTTCAAATGAACAGGATTTTGCAAAAAAGCATGGGTAAATTAGTAATAAAGTGATTAAGCTGAGGAATTATATTCATTTCAAAGTAAGCCACATTTCAATACATCAGGATTAAATATAAGTTGTTTCAACTGTATTTTCTCACATTTTCATTAAGATTCATAGAATGGGAATATTTTTAGAACTTTGAGGTAGAGATGTACATTCATATTAAGTAAACATTTATCATCTACATATACCATGGAGTCACAAATTTACGACACTCTAGGGACGTATCTGAAAGGTTTAACTGTTTACAGAGACATACTTGTAATGCAACCATGCAATTTGATATACACTGTTGAGTGGTACCTTGCTAACAAGACCACCCAAGTGACTGACTTATATTGGGTTGATTAGTGGAGTGGTCTCCCAAGTGAGGATGATATTACCTCTGAGATTGATGGACTGAATTTTGATAGTCTTGATTGGTCTGCTTTTGAGATGATCTCTTAAATGAGGTGATCTTTATGCTAGGTTCCACTGTATTGATGAAATCATGACACAAAGAAAAAGTAGTTCAGGACCAGTTGTACAATAGTTATTCAGATTTAAATTTAACTAAGAACTCTCTGAGGGTCAAATTTGGGGTCGTGGTAACTGTAAACTAAAATTTACCAGTTAGTTTGTAATTAACTAATCAAGCAACCGTGCATTAGTGTTAAGCCATATAGTAAGCAAATTATGTGCTAGAATTTACACTTGTAATTAATGGCTATCTACAAGTTAATTTAACAATGTATTGTGCAACTGGGTCTAGATCAGTAGCATAATGAAGAACACAGGAACAGACTGTCCCATACTGATTTTATTACGTATATTGCTAGCAAATTTTACCAGCTACATGTTACCATGAATTATTATTTACTTATACATTTTATTCCATCAGGATTTTGCTGCTGTGAACCAGGTCATCTACCTCACTTTCTGTCTCTAAACGCCGCGTTTAATCAGCGCTGGTTGGCATGGGAAGTTGTCGTAACTAAGTATGTACTGGAGGGATACAGCATATCAGACAACAGTGCTGCCACCATGGTGCAAGGATTTGATGCTCGGAAAATTTTACTGAAGTACTATGTGATGGTAAGTACATTTTTTGTTGGAAATGGATTTAGTTGTCTCTGAAAAGAAAAGTTTGGATCTGCACAAGTTGTTTTCAGATTTCATTCAAAGTTTTACCATATTTTACAGACTATAGGTTGATAGGGCATATAGGTCAAATTCACCGTTTTAACCGCAAAATTTTAGATTTAGGAGTAGATAGGTTGAAGCCCCATATAAGTTGAGGGCATGTAGCAGATAGGTTGAAGTGCAATATAAGTTGAGGGCATGTAGCAGATAGGTTGAAGTGCCATATAAGGACATGTAGCAGATAGGTTGCCATATAAGTTGGGACTGGTATTGATACTCAATGATTCCATCTTTAATCCAAGCCATTAGATCTACCAGATACCTGATCTTATCACCTTCAGTAAGTGTGACCAATAAATTTGTATTATTGTCAAGACAACTTTACTTACCTTGAACCCTGCTGCTTATTGCTGTTTATTTCACATGATAAAAATAATTATGACTCAGAAATAATTGAAAGTCTGTCATGCACCATCTTTTTCAAACATAAATGTGATTTTGCCTGCATGTTTAAGAGTTGCTGTTCTTGATTCACGCTAGGCCACACTGCACAGCTGTAACTTGGTCTAAATATATGTAATATTTTTTTATTCTGCTAAATTATATTGTGCATATAAACATTGAATAATATCATAAAAATATGGGAATGATTTTTTTTCTTGCTAACTAAATATATTTGTAATTAAGTTATTACATTTAAGAGTAAGAGTCAGGGATCTTTGTTTACCCACTCTGAAAGGCAACATGGTCACAGTTGATACAGATTTGATCACAAGGTATCTGTAATCACCTGAATTTTAGCATTTACAGTAATTAAGTATTCCTTATGCAAAGTTTTCATTCATTATTGTAAACAGATAAATATCTTAGATATTGTAAATTCTTGAACAGAAGACGTTCCATGTACTGGTAGAGTTTATATCACCTCCAGTATTTTAAGAAGATACTAATAAAAAAAATTACATTTGAAGACAGATGGGTCATTACATGATATAAGTCTACCTAGCATTTTTTCCAGAAAAAAAGTATTGACCTAAGGCTAGATGCAATAAAGTATGAATAGTAGACATGAAATATTGCTTAATTAAAATAAAACAAAATATAGTAACCATTTTGTCTACTTGCCTGTCCGAAGTAATGTTTCTTAATAATTCCATTGGATTTAGATCAAACTCTGCGGTAGAAAAACTCACAAGTAAACAGAAATGGTACAGCCAGTTGAAGGTTAAGGTCATAAATATAGTTTTACATTGAGTTACTCATTCTGATAAGACATACTGTCAGGTTTTGTTATTAAAGAAATGTAAAAATTCAATTACTAAGAATTAAATCACATGTTAAAGAACAGGCAGGGTTTGAAATGTCTGATGAAATGAGTGCTACATTTGTATTTGAAAAGTATTCATCCCTAGATAATTTTACTTGTCCTAATATTTCTATAATCTCAGAGATTGGATGAAGTTTGTGTTGCTGTTGACAATAAATGAAGGAAATCAAAGTTTATTCAAAATGAAACTAAAGCATCTTAAAATGTGAAGTTAACAGATGTTAGAGCATCATTATTAGATGCAATATTACTTGGCAATTTTACATGTGACAGATGACAGGTACCAGCGAAGAACCACTGATATATTGAAATTATATTGAACGCTGATATAGTGAAATTATATTGAACCACTGATATATTGAAATTATATTGAACCCTAATATATTGATTTTATTGAACCTTGATACAGTGGAAACTGCCTAAATCGGACACTTTCCAAACTGGAATCCTGTCCAGATCGCACAAATCTGGTGGAACATAATTTTACCCATTACTTTCAGTTAATTAAAACTCCCTTCAAACCAGACACTGTTCATTCCGGACACCTGACATGATTTTTGACCACAATANNGTAAATGAAATTTTATGTCATGAAACGAAATGAGAAAGAAATATTATTACCATAAATTTAAAAAACGAACTTATGTTCATCTGCAAAATCAATTAAACATTGCCAGAGAGGGAGGTTACTCTTCCAAACCTAACATTTTGATATTTCTGAAAACCGGACACCTGTCCAAACCGAACAAAACATCTGTTCAGGAGACTGTCCGATATAGACAGTTTCCACTGTATATTGAAATTATATTGAATCCTGATATATTCAAATTTTATTGAACCCTGATATATTCAAATTTTATTGAACCTTGATATATTCACATTATGTTGAACCCTGATAAATTGAAATTTTGCTGGATATAAAATGAATATAATTTCATGGCTAATATATTTTGATACTGGTTCCACCCAGTTATTTAGAAATTGTGTTTACAGTCAAACTTGTTTGAATAGACTGCCCAAGGGAAGATGTAAATATGGTCACATATGACAGGTGCTCTTAATTCAGGTGTCCGATTTATATAGAAAAAATCCACTTTGGGAAGCATACATCTAGGTCACTTAAGACTAGTAGTCCTCTAATTCAGTGGGTCGCTAAGGCAGGTTAGACTGTATTTGAAAGAAAACTTTATTCCCTTTTAGTATCTATTTACATTGTCCTTGGTGTATACACTTGTAACTGATTGTGTAAACTTCCTGATACATGTGGTACTTGTTTTGTTAATCAATAATGCATGTATCTTTATTTTTTTTTGCTAGAGAATAAACAATTCAAAGGATATTTCAATACCACAATGAATCAGTGTTTTACAAAGTGAGATGTAAGAAACAGGAAGTTTTTATTTTCGTGCTTGGTTGTTTTGTATTGTTAGTTGACATCAGACTTGTTTCAGTTCATTCTCCATCATAGAATTAATATAATTTAGATGTGTATTCATTCTGAAAATACCTTTTTTCAGCAGTCATTGTAGCCTAGTGTTGAATCTCGGAACTGAAAAGGGCACACGATTTCATATGCAAATGGGCACTTATATAACACGTGAAAATTGGTTTTGAGGGCACCTGCACACTAATGTGTGCTTTTATATCCTCACATACTTATTTAAAATACCTTTCATTGAATGATAGTAGAACACCTTTTGCTTAAGAAACAGAAAGATTTAATAATTTTTATCTTGTTCAGTCTATAAGTCCTAGAGGTCATATTATTGGTATAGGAAAGGGCATTGCACTGACAAAAAAGGGCATGGTGTTTCAGGAAAAGGGCATGACGCAGCACCATGCTATGTTGCTCTAGATTTAACACTAGTAGCCCCATGGGAGAATGTAAGCCTTCAGATCGTGAGGTCCTGTGTTTGATTCTCTGTATGGGTGGGATTGGCTTTTCCCGTCCTTCAGATGAGAGTCCCTTGTCACAATATATTGTGGTATGTTAAAGACCCTGTACTGTTCTATGGGAATAAGTGCAGAGCATTGTTGTATAGGCTACAATATTTACTAGCAGTAGCCCTTGAGGGGCCTCCATTGCTGAGTAGCTAGCGTGTTCGACTGCGAATAGGAAGATCCGGGTTCGAGCCGCGTCAGTGCCACTCCGCAGTTGGCCGTCCCTGTCCTTCAGATGAGACAGTAAAAACCAAGGTCCCATGTCACAGTAGGTGTTGGCACGTTAAAGAACCCTCCCTGCTCTATGGCCAGCAGTGCCGAGCATAGGCAAAATTTGTATCCCTTCACCGGCACACAGTACGTCTCCATATGAGTGAAATATTCTTGAGTGGGACGTTGAACAACAATGCCATACCATACCTGTAGCCCTTGACCGGCAATCAGTGATGTCTCCATTTAAATGAAAGATCTTTGAGTAGGATGTTTGTCACAAACACATTTTGTTAGCATATACAGTAAAGCTTCAATAGTCTGGATGCTGGTGTTCCCAAGCAAAATGTCTGGATAAATGAAGCGTCTAAATTACTGGAATGTACTTATTGTAATGGCTGTGCATATTGAAAATATTGTTCTTTGGAAATTTCGTCCACAAAGTGAAGCATCCAGATTATGGTGTCCAGATTAATGAGGCTTGACTGTATACATTTGAATTGCTAGAACAAGGTTGCTGGTAGGGGATATCATTGCCAAACACCTGCACCTTGTTAATCTGTATGGCTAGCTTTTATTGAATATCAAAATTTCTTCAATCCTGGTATATTATGATTGAGTCTCATTTCTGTAGATTGCACATATATTTTTTTTTTTAATCAGTATAAGTGTTAAATGTGTAACCCTTAATTTGAATAATAAATATGAATTTAAGACTTTAGTAGTACAATGAAACCTATCTTCAGAGACTGCTCCTTCTTTCATGGAATGTTTGCCTTTCAAGACAGGTGGTATGGTATGATATTGTTCTTTTAACGTCCCACTCAAGAATTTTTCACTCATTTGGAGATGTCACCGTGCGCCGGTGAAGGGCTACAAATTTTGCCTATGCTCGGCATTGCTGGCCATAGAGCAGGGACGGTTCTTTAATGTGCCAACACCTACTGTGACACGGGACCTCGGTTTTTACTGTCTCATCTGAAAGACATTGGCGCTAAATGCGGAGTGGCGCTATGCGGCTCGAACCCAGATCGTTCGATTCGCAGTCAAACATGCTAACCACTCGGCCACGGAGGCCCCCAAGACAGGTGGTCTCTTATGACAGGTCTTATATGATTATTTAAAAACTTGTGCTATAAGTGGTCCCTCAAGACAGGTTCATCTGTAATTGTAATTAATATTTAAATATTTTGAAGGAAGCACATTGATGCATGTGCGAGTTCAAGTATGAGACATGCACATTCTTTGGATTTCATATCCTAGATACTCTATCAAATCCTGTTCTGTTCTTCATATAGTACTGTTATTTAAATATTTGGACTATTCCATTCTGCATGTAAAACTTATATTTGAACACTTAGACTATTCCATTCTGTGTTTAAAACTTGTATTTGAACACTTGGACTATTCCCTTATTACACCCAAACCAAAGGTTGTCTTTACGTAAACTGAGACAATAGGGGTACAGTAGTCC
>JACSZP010015047.1:181-14427 GCA_016161895.1 Pinna nobilis | reverse complement strand
TATATATATAGTTGAGCCCATGATTGAAATCCCACTTAATTTGAAGTGGTTTTACTTTCCCGGCTAAACTACGTCATTGGTAATTTAACTTAGATATAGTTATTTTGAAAACCCTGTTTATTTAAAAGAAAGATATTTCCCCTTCGGTTTCAATATACCCGGAATCGACTGTATAATAAATTCAGTTGTTTTCCTTAAATGTCGTTGCTATTTTAGACTTATGCTTTGACATGTTATGAGCCAAAGATAGGACAAATTTATTGGCTTAATATGTACTTGAACTTCGTGTACATTGAGCTTTAAATACAGAAGAATTGATACATGCTTCTCTTATGAAGGTTTTCGGTCATCTTGCTAATGGGTATATTTCAACTTTCCTTTGAAGCTGTGTAAAATTAATAAAAAAATACTTCGGCCCAAAGGATTTCAATCATGTGAATATAGCCCACAATATATAAAGCATCTGAAGTCCGTAACTCTACATTTGGAAGATTCATTTTCATTGCACATCACCAACCTTCCTTTTCTTAGTAAGAGCTGCTATTGTAAATACTATCTCATCCTGTGTGCATTCCGTGTATTTCATATCATGTTTCCGGATTTCAGAGACCCAACTTGCTAATTTTAGAGTTATAAGCGTCACTTTATCCATATAAGCGTCACTTTATCCAATGTTTTGAGAGAGAATGATTCGAAGAATGAATATCTTTCTGTCTTTGATTCTTTGCGTTTAAGAATAATAGATACCTCCCAAGTTTCTTCAGTGTAGGCATCGGGGTCTTGAAATCTTGCTTTATTAGAGGAATCAGACCCTTGGTCTCGGGATAAAACGAAAATTTTGCTGATATTAAGCTATTGTGGGCCTATTTCTACATCCCTTCTGAAGCAATGAGGACACGGAATTGGTTGTAGGCTATATTCCAGAGAGGCGAAACTGGACCAATGCGTTGTTGATCACGCAAGATAGACCAGTGTTACCAGCAGCTATTGTAAGCTGACTTTGTACCGTTACTTTATTCATGTTGTGAGTACGTCTGAAGTTTGTTTTGAAACTCCTTTGTTTACATGTGATCACCAATTCTAATGAGCCTTTCTCAAGAAAGGGGTATGCCGCTTACCATGACTACCCGTGAGTCTTTACGTGAAGGTAAAATTTAAAGGATTTACTAATGAATTGTCATTTGTAGTAAAAGTGGGAAGTATACTGTTGTCTGCCATGCTACAGTCGCTAAAATGAACCCCCTCCCTCTGCAACTTGGAAAGACATTAGGGGACCACGCAAGAGGGAGGGAAAGTATATGCTCTCTTTGCATCCACCAGCTAGTAAGGAATACATCTATTGATACTGCTAAAGAATCTCCTCTCCATAGTATGTAGTCTGGCACTTAGGCTTTGCATCTGTATTCAGAAAAGCTCAACTCTATAGGACCCAATTTTTATTAAAATATTTGTGATTGAATCTCCAACAGTTTGCACTAATCTCCTCTATATGCCTGTTCTCCCGATATGCAATGCAGATGTCCTTACCAGGTAAGTATTCTGCGGCTAGAATTATTTTTTACTGCACGCAATCTTCTAAAATTGATAAGAATGATTGATTCTTATGTTTGTATTTGTCCTTCCCCTATTTTGTTCAGGTTTGTCACAGCGGTAATATTGTTCATTTTCAAGTGGATGTGTATGTTTTTTTTCCTTTTGGCATTGCCATCATAGCAAACTAAGCCTTCATTACTGATCCATCAATGTGCACTTCTTTTTCCTGGAATGCCCATAGTCCTCCTTTCTTTGTTCTATTGTTACCTGGTTCCATTGTTATAGTTTATTTCCAAATCCTCCAACTTGGAGATCCACCATTGAATTTCCATCTTGCATTCTACTGGCAATGAGTTTAAGCTGTTGTTTATTTTGACGGTTTTGTCTGATGCCTCTGCAGCTCCCCGGTATAAAGGGCTACTAGCATTATCGTCTATTCAAGTCGGTACTTTGGCAACAGTCCATGCTCCTTTAGGTTTCTGTATTATGATCTGTGGACTGACGTCTGGATGAGATCTGATTACATTAGATGTATTGACAGTTCAAAAATTCCGTTATGAGCAACTTGGAGGCCAAACGGAAGAAGATAGATCTCGTCAAGTTACGGCGAGATCTCGTTTCTATAAATAAGTTTGGTACTCCCGGAAGTCAGGGAGATTAAACTCTAAACTCTAAAACTACATAATACTTAAGTCATTCTATTGTTGTTTTTTTATCAAAATTTGAAAATTTCGATTTCCAGTATTCAACATAGAATTTTGGTTTATGATAGACGCATATCAAGTTTGGGTGAGATGCAATTAAGCGTTCCTATCTTTTTTGTCATCAGCTTTATCTTGTTTTTTCAAAATCACAGGCTTAGACAAGATAGAAATGCACACATGTGTATTGTGTCACTGTCAATTCATGGATAAGAAGTGGTAATTCTAAGAAAAGTCGTGTATGAGAGTAGGTTAATAGAATAAAATGCATATCACTTGATCCTCGTTGTGATCATGTTTTTGACATGACCTTTTTCTGGACAAAAAAAAATTATTGTATTCAGAAATAAGAAACAGGCCTGCGCTAAAGCTGTAATTGAATGTGTTAATAAATATGAAAAAAAAAAAAATGTTTTCGCCCACATACATGTTAATCCATATTGTGTTCCTGTCGGCATTTACAACTAATATCGATAAAACAAATCGAATGCAAATGCCCTACAAAGCGAAATTGGAATTTGATTTATTTGTGAAATAGGATTGGCCAAATATCCATCCAATGCACAACGTGCTCTTTCAAGTAACAGTTCCACATTATGATTGTTTGTATAGCATAGGTTATTAGATACATAAAGATACTCTGCACTCGAATTCATATGCTGAAAATCACCAATGTTTTAAGGGGGTTATGTTTTACAGTATTCAATTGGATATTTATTTTACTATCTGACTCTGTATTCTAAGTCTTCAATAGTTACACAAGTAATAATAAAAGGATTTTTAGTTGAAATAGCCAGTGTCAAATAACCGATCAACTATTACACCGGATATAGTATTACGAGTTTCCCTTCCTTTCCTTCGACTCTCTATTACAACAATGACAAATACGTCATCTGCATTTGATGTGCACGTGATGTTGTGCGGAAAAAAACAAACAAATACTATCGATAACAATGGTCTACTCTACATCCAAACTTTTACGCGGATCGCCTGTTTATCATATATTTGCAATGTGATATTTTCACTAGTTTACATATATTTGTATGTTACATACATGTATATTGTATTCTGTATGTTACTGTCGGATAAGATTATCAAGCGATATACCTGTATTTATTTTAGCGAGTACGTTTTCTTTATTATATACGTTTAGATAAATATTTTGCGAATGAAACCGCATTTACAGTATGGATCACGGGTTTGCTATAAAACCAGATATTAAGACATGTACTCTCAATATCTATGGTTCAAAAATTAAATTAAGTTTTTTTTCACAAAATTAAATTAATGATTTTCTAGACCCATTTCTCTTGCCAGTATGATGGGTAGCATTATTTGGCTTATATTATGGGAAAATGTTACAGCATACACGGAGAAAATCATATGGATACTATGCGGAATTTTTGCATGAAAATAATAACGTATTTCAATTTTCTTATATCCATGCAAAGAGGCTTTGGTTGCATTTATTTGTAGGGCTAGTTTTTATCTGCAGTTGAACTGGGCTCAGGGTCAAACAAATATCTATATATATTTGTACTTGAATTTCAATGCTAATTATGCCTGATACGCATTAGCAAAAAGGCTTACACTTATCGAAAATGTGTTTCTTCTATTCGACATTCAAAATCAAACTCTACCAACTCCTCGTGGGTCTTTCGATATCAAAATGTATTAAGCTTATTTTAATATTTTTTTTGTAAATTCAATCATACATTCGTACATGCTACCTGTAAAATATAATGTGACAGTTTCGAAAGTGTTGAAGGTTGCATGATTTTCATCTTAACTTGTACAAGTATCTTACTGATATATACAAAATGATAATACAAGTGATCAGAGGCTTTGACATTACATGTACATATCGCAGGATTAGAGACAAAACTAAGTTGTATCATGTCGCGTCAGAATTCAAGGGAAACTTCGAAGATTATTATAATATCCATGATTTTCTACCTACTGAAACGTTTGCCAATGAATGATACTTATTTTTTGTATCTCATGGAACTAGTTTGTAATATGTAAAAAAAAAAATACGTTTATCAAGTGAACTGTTGACAATATTGGAATACTGTAAAGCCAGAAATTTTCGCGGAACTTTATTTTGGCGAATGAATAGACAGGTACTTATTCGTGATACTATATTTTCGCGTGTGTGCATGTCAGTTTAAAAGTTTATATTGTAAGATGCATGCGGATGTCAAATTTGTATTTTTTAGCGAGAACTTTTTTCCGCGTGTATGTGTTCTCGCGTAAATACGCCAAAATAAAATTATCGTGAATAATACCGGATTTACAGTAAGCTACATTATATAATAGCTGCAAAATTATCAGCTTCCTTGGAAGCAATGTAAATATTGTCCTTCACTTGATAAAAGCTGGGGGCAAAAGTTGTGAATCTTTGATCGCATAGTTGATTGTCTTTTAACATAAGGACACTTACCTTTCAAGGAAATTTGATTTAACTAGAACCATTTCTATTTCCATGGGCGTTATCTGCTCAATTTTTTTTCACCCGATTTAATACCAAGGAGAAACAAAAAAGTGACTTGATCTCAAAATACCTGATTGTACATGTTCTGAAGCTCTTTTTCCCTTTTCAGGTAGGTTGGCATGTTTACAAATAGAACAAACTCCCTAGTGCCCTGATCTCACAATGTCTGTATGTACATGTGTTTTAAAGATCGTTTTGTCTTTTTCAGTTTATTTGACGAATACTGTTTGCATTTGCAAACAGAACGTACCTCCCGGTGCCCTGATATCATGCCATCAGTAGGTCCACATGCTAAATGACCTGTCTGCCTTTAACACATTTGCATATTCGATATCCGTTTGCTTTTACGAAAATAGAAGTTCAGTCAAATATTTACAACATAGTAGTTATGCATTAAGCATCAATGAAGATCCCCCAAGACCAACAAATGACATCCAGAAAAAGTGTTTTCCTCTTTTATATCGGCAAATCTTTAAAAACTCTTTTAACATTCCAAATGATGTTTTGCCTATAGAATCAGTGCGTTTCCATTATAGCCAAAGTGTCTTACGTAAATAGTTTAAAGTGTAGTGTTAATTTGAAAGTGATTCTAAATAAGCAGTTGAGTGCCCAGTAGACCCTAAGATTTCTCTACAGTAAGCTGACGTTAGATTGATCAATGAATTTTTCCTATTTCAGTTGAGCAGTTCCGTAGTGTCATTTCTTAATGGAAAAATCCATCGATTGCGATCTGCCTGGAGAATTCTTTGATCACCTAACTCTCAGAGTTTCATAATAGCCAATTAAAAACGCTGATGCAAGAAGGCGAATGAATGAATAGGGCGTCTCGGATTCAAGGCTAGCTTTCGCTTGTACTAAGAAAAATGATTTACATTAAATATCCTTGTAAGTAAGCGCAGTCGGCAGTCACTTGTTTACTTGCACTTGTGAATAGGGTGATTAGCTGATGACGCAGGTAATGGAACTAGGTCATCAACATCAAATCCCTTATCCTGTTGTTATCTAGGCCTAAAGGACATGGCGGTTTGTGTATGAATAAGCTTCGAAAGAGGGCAAAATATTTATTTGTACATCTGTGTATCTGTTTTCTTAATATATTTTCAATTTTGTTACAAACAATGACTCGATTATGGATGCTTAATTTTTGAATGAATAAAAGGAGACAAATATTTCACCAAAATTCTTAAAAGGGTCAGCAGCTAGTAGTTCCAAGCTGTTTGAGCAAGCAAGCGCTTGACAAAAGAAAAAGGTGTGCTTCCCAAATGCCCGGATACTAGTTTGTCCTGTTTTTTGATTTCCGCGTGAAATATGCCTTTGTTCCATTTGATGTGGTCGACAAGTAGCCTACTCCGAACAAGAGGAAATGACAGAAAATCAATCACGAATAACTAATAGAAATCACAATCAAGCATAACTGACACACAGGCCCAATATAATTCACCAATATTTCATTCTCGATTAGTTTAGATGCAAATTTACATATATAATTTCAACAATCTCATTTATTTCATAGAGCAATTTATTCTTTTACATTTAAACAAATATCGTTAACCTAATATCAGCTGTATTATATCAGAACGTCATGTACAAGAAATATGTTTCCATATTTGAAGTCCAATTGGCATTTGAGCAAACAGAATGCGGGCGTATTGAGCTTATGAGGGAATACTAATTCAAACAAAGGCGACCGAAATGAATGTTAGTCGACAAAAGAAAATCTGTGCTATTGGGTCAATATGTCATTGTACTGTAACCCACCTATAAGTGCGAGAAGTGTACTGATTAACTGTCATGTTGTGGGAAGAACTCTACATGAAATTTGAGTTATCGTTTTTCTATCCGCCATGCATTTTCATTTATCTTTTTTGTCATATTGTATATATATATATATTGCCATCGCTCATATCACAGTGATTTTTGTTGCGTTACTGATGTTCATCGGCCAACTCAAAAAGACACTCTGTGGCATGGAAATGAGCACGAATGACGGTATAGGTCTACAAATATATGCTCGGTCCTTATGGCTAACAAAAAACCGATGGGATTGTTAACTTGTCGTTAATATTTTGTAAGCTAAGGAATGAAGTCAGTTGGTCTATGCAAGACAGAGAGATTTTGCAATATAGCCATTGAGCTGTGAGGGATCTGAAGGTGCAGACACGCAGTATCCCCAGTGCCTCCATGAAGAGTATACTTTGATGGATAGTACACAAAATTATAAATCAAAAACAGATAATTCATTGTGCTTCATCTACAGGGCTCACCCTGTAGGTAGCCAATTTAGCCATTGACTAATTTTGGGGGAAATTGGTTAAAAATTATTGTAATTGGCTAATTTTCTTGCTAGCACTTTTTTGTTGCTGTGTCAAAAGGGTATTTTTGATTGGTCTTATATGTTGAAATAAGTTAAGCCTACATGTGCATGTATGATATGGCAATGAAAGTCAAGAAATAAAAGGGAGATGATTCCAAATGTATTGGTAACTAATTATGCCTCAAGTGGCTGGCGGCAGATGTCAGCCTAGGAAAATTATCAAAAAACTTCATAGTGGTAAGTGTTCATTGGCTAATAAAAGTATCCATTGGCTACAAAAAATCTTTGTTGGCTAATGTTTTGGCTAACAATTTTTGAGTCCAGGGTGAACCCTGCATTTATTCATCTTAAGTAACATTATGCATTAAAGTTGGATTTTTTAAATGTACATGTGTTGCATGTTTTTTTCGACTAAAAGTATGAAATCAAGTAGGAAGCTTAATTAAGTCATTTGACAAATTTCCACTTATTTTACCATATTTAGAGATTACCATTAATTAAAAAAAACTGCATAACATTTGGTCTACTTTTTTTTAATTAGATACATGTATTTGAATATTACGTTCTAAAAGATACAATTTTATTTCAATCGTGAAACTCTTTGAAAAACACCCCCAAAGAATAATATATATGCCTTCCTAAGAAATGTTAAGATTATCTTAAACTTACGTTAAAACATGTTGTTTTAATTGTTTAGTATATATTATATTGTTGGATAGTTTCGTTGCAGAACGAAGTGAAATCACCCAATTTTAGTTTTACAATAATTACAGGTGTATTGTACTTATTACAATAATTACAGGTGTATTGTACTTTTCGATTTGTCTGTGACTGGGGCTATAACCATGATTCTTAACTGTATGCACCGTGTGCATAAAATACCGTTATTATACAAATCAAAATCAGAAAAACATGGTCAAATGTACCAGATCAAAGAAGAAACATCCTAGGGGATAGAGCTCTGGTGTTTACACGTAAAAATATCCGTTTAATCTAGACGAATGATACGTACGCATTGTAATACACGTTACTTCATTACCGTTTCCGCTTAATAAAGGAGCTTTCTGATTTTTGATACAGTAATTGACAGAAAGGCATGACCAACATAAAACCGATGGGATTGGCGTGGCTGGTCGATATTTTGTCGGTTAAGTACTGAAATAAATGGATCTATGAAAATAGTAAACACGTAAAGATTCTGTATATACTATGCTTAAAATCTGTTGTTTGACTTGAGTTGTATAGAAGGTCCGTGTTTTGAAAGCTTGTACGTCTGAGTTAATTCTGTTGTTGCTGTATTGTTGTTTAACGTCCCAATCCAGATCCTTTCACCCCAAAAAGGACGTTAAAATTTTCAAAAAGGAACACAGGGATCTTGAACGTGTTGACTACGTGGGACCTCTTTTTTATGTCACTGAGTTGCGACGCTGCCTTACTGATAGTATTGATTTTGGAGGCATTATGTGGAA
Organism: Pinna nobilis; assembly: GCA_016161895.1. Classification (NCBI taxonomy): domain Eukaryota; kingdom Metazoa; phylum Mollusca; class Bivalvia; order Pterioida; family Pinnidae; genus Pinna; species Pinna nobilis. The sequence goes on along the minus strand of JACSZP010015047.1, from coordinate 5,916 downwards.
CATGTTAGTAAAAAAAAAACATAATAGTTGACCTGCTCTTAAATCAATTAAACTGCAGTTTCCAGAGTTCTAGGCGTATCCCGTTACATACATTATAACATCGTGTCTTTTTTCTTTTGTTCTATTGATCGAAGTTTCCGATATTCAAGTGAGTGACACTCCAGACACAAAGAATACAATACGCGTCAATATTACTATAATATTTCCCATTGCAGTTAAGACCGTGAGATAAGCATCATATTAAGAAAGGGAACTTAAGTTTAAGACGAAACTTAATTGAGTAAAGTTTCCATCACAAACACTTCATTTAAAAACTAAAGTCCAATACATTGTATTTCTAATGGTGAATGACACACCAAGTTATCAACATTATGCCCTTCAGTGCATGTCTGATCAGTGTTCGGGTCATCATTATTTGATAATGTAAGTTTAATATAACATTGCATGGCCAATGTCGTGAAATGTATGCAAAGTTTTTTTAACGAATGGTGCTGTAATACAAATATTAATCGAGTTGTTTCCCTTTAGTTCTTAATTTTGATATAATAAACTACTTACTTCCTTATTTTCGTTTTATTGACCATAAATGGACTTTATAGACCGGTTATGTGAAGATTGAAAATTGTATGTTAAAATTTCTTAATTAATATGCTTTTTAAGGTGGCTTCTATAGGCATGTTGTCTTCAGACTGAGCTGGTGTTATGGGCAAATGTTTCATATTACTCAAACTATTGTCAAATTCAATCAAACTTGTATATAGATCACCCACAGAAACAAACAAATCAAAAATAGTAGACAGAATCCACTCTTATATAAAACAAAATTATTCAATGTCAAATTAGGAAGTGATCTTTATTTTTTCAGAAGTCTTTCAAAACGCCAAATATTTACATTTGATTCAGAATGATAGATATAATTGGCCATCCCTGTCTTTCGGATGAGACAGTAAAAACCGAGGTCCCGTGTCACAGTAGGTGTTGGCTCCCTGCTCTACGGCCAGCAGTGCCGAGCATAGGCTAAATTTGTAGCCCTTCACCGGCACACGGTGACGTCTTCAAATGAGTGAAATATTCTTGAGTGGAACGTTAAACAAAAATACCATACCATGATAGATAGAAGGGAGATCCCTTGGTTTGCGTGATAATCTAGTGTTATTTTACGTGGATACCTATCTTTTTTCTCTTTTCTGGGCGAACCTAGTTCTCAGCAAATATCTAATCCTTTGTTTTACGCGAGGACTTAATTTTGCGATGACATGTTTTGCCGTTCGTATCAACATGCATGTATATCCTCCCTACACACTGAATGCTGATTCTTAGCTTATGAATCACAAAAAGCTTGAATTTATTGTTGCTTCGTTGGCAGACTTGAGAAAAATACAGTTACATGTATTAAAAGTATTCACGGGCCAGGCGCCATGAAATATGGGATTTTACTTAAGTTTGAGAATATACTCAGCTCAAGCTTATCTTGAATTCTGATTGGCTGAGAAGCTGGATTTGAGAAAATTTTCAGATTTAAGTAAATTCTTAAGTTTAATGGTACCCATGCCCACAGGTTATTGTAATTTTTGTCAAAACAGGCAATACTGCATAGGAAATACGAAAGATTATCATGAAGATCAGTGTTGTATCATTTTACAAATGATATACTGAGATAAAAAAACACATCAATAAGGAAGTTTGCGTCTATCACTTTGTAGAATTGTAAATCATTGCAACATGTGAAAACAAGCGACCTTGATATATAGGTAGACCTATATAAAATACATCGTACGTAAAAAATTGCAATTCTCATTTGTCCGTGGCTTTTTCGTTGGAAATTGCAAATTGTTATTACAACATGTACATGTGCAAACTTACTCTAATTTCACATATTGTCAGCAGTAGGAGAATCAGATGTATAAAATACATGTATTTGTCTTCCTTTCTGAAAGTGAGCAATCGGCGAGAGCACATCCAGTGGTATTTCATGAAAGAAAAAGAAAAGTCATTTAAATGATGATTTAATGTACCTTGAGTATCAATTTGACATTTAGCAGTAGTACCGTTCCAAGGAAAAAATACAGAATACGGCAATAGTGCACATATGTGAATTGCTCTTTATTATTACTAAAAGTCATTGCAGCTAACCTTTCATCAGAGTAGATGGCATCAATAAACAGACAGTAATCAAAACAGCAAGCCGATGCATAAAAATCCCACTACATGATGCATAGTCTATAGAAGCTCGTAGGCTAAATGATTCGAGTTTTGTGTTTTAAAACATGAAGTGCATCACGATTGGTTCGAGTCCGGTTTGAGTCAATTTTTTAGCTAGAGAGTTTCTTGAATAAAATTGAAGTTCTACGGAATACTCGGAAACTTAAGTCCTAATAAATATGACAGGAATAATAACGGGCTCCACGTGGAAAACAACTGCAAAATCCCTAACAGGATGGAACCAGGTGAATGGAAGAAGTCAGAGCCCATGCGCGGATCTAGAGGGGGGGGGTCGAGGGGGTCCGGACCCCCCTCCCTGGAATTTGTAAAATATATACTTATATACTTATATTGGTAAATTATGCTTAGTTTCTCATTTTAACAGGGTAAGGTTTTTCCTTTTTAAATGTCCCCCCCCCCCCCATAATATCACCCNNCCCCCCCCCCCCCCCCGATAATATCACCCCTCCCCTCTGGAAAAAAAATCCTGGATACGCGCATGACGCCCCACTTTAGCATGCCACAAATACTAGTAGTATTTTCAAGCATATAATAAACAAGAAAACTTCTTTATCACTTTATACTATAAAATGTAACTGATCCGAAATCTACTTCCTTATAACTCTTTATCCAATAAAAAGGTAGCTTCAATAAGCATATGCATATAAAATGTACACTCAATTGCGTCATGTCTCTATTTTGCAGTAAAAGAGAATGTCAAACAAAAAAGATGTTTGAAGATACCAAGGGTGCATACTAAATTCAAAAATCGAAAAATAGACAACACCATGACCAAAACAAAAAGAGGCAATACTACAAACAGCAGCCCATACAAAAGCCCATATAAAACTACATAAAGAGTAATACGAACCCCACCAAATCCCAGTGTGAGTTCAGGTGTTCCGGAAGGGTGAGCAATCCCTGCTTCCCGCGCGGCACTCGTCGAGTCACCAATGTTTTTTTTTNNCTCGACAATATTTTAGTCATATGATGGCGGCTAGGTTTTATTGATGTGGGAGAGAGCCTGGATACATATGTACCCGGAAAGACACCAACGGCCATCTGCAAGTAAACTGGCATAATTAGTTAAGGTTCCAGCGAGCTTCGAACCCGCGCTGACAAGAGGTGAGAGACTGGGTGATTTAAAGCGCAATGCTCTAACCATTCGGCCCCGGAGGTCCCATCTATGTTTCTAATCCGGAAATACGTCTCATTCGTTGAGGTTGAATACGAGATCTAGAAAAGGACGAGATTAGGTGTGCGACAAGGGGACCATATTCTCATCATCTGTTTTTCCGATATATTATTATGATCAACCAAGTCCTCTTGGTGATCGCATACCTTTCGAAGTGATAACTTTAGAAGCGCAGCGTAGATCTACTTTGACGGGTAGATGTTTTCTGTGCAGAGATTAACTTGCCCTCTGTTTCTTTATCATAATCATTATGTTTTAGATTACACGTCTGTAGTCCGACGGTTCGATGGTCCGACGGTCCAATAGTCCGACGGTCCGATAGTCCGACGGTCCGATAATCCGACGACTTAATTTTTCCAGTTTTCTTATTATTAAGGATTAAATAGGCATGAAACGAAATCTGACCCTGTAGTATGACAAAAACTTCCAATGGCATAAGAAGGAGTTTGAATAGACCACAATGTCACAAAAATATTCGAACAAGAGTTGTCAGAGGACAGCAAAGCTCGTTCGGGCCACCCATAGGTAAGTTGCAACAAGTTGTTTGAGTAGACCACAATGTCACAAGAGTTGTCAGAGGACAATAAAGCTCGTCCGGGGCAACCATAGGTAAGTTGCAACAACCAACAATGGAAAGTGGGTCAAACATCAGGTAAAGATGGTTTGCGGTATAAATGAAAATGTCCAATCCCAAGTAATACATACATGAAATAGCAAAGCCATTACCTATTCTGATTCAAAATGTATGGCCAACGTTAAATTTGTTTAAGTAAGTCAATCTGCAAGGTCAAAGTGACGAGGTGAAGAATTATGAAACCAATGGTAAAATCTTGTCACAAGGAAGACACATGTGAATTATTAAAGTTTATGGTTTGTAGCTTACATGTAGGAAGCGCCGTTTAACTATTTTAAAATCAGTATTTCATGATACCACGAATTCTATTTCCCGATATCAAGAAATTGAATAGTTGATATATCAAGAAAAAGGTAGCATTTCTTGATATCAAGAAATGATTTTTTGTATCAAAAACTAGAATTTTTAATATAAAAAATTGTCATCGATTTTGCAATAACGAAAAAAGTATTTATATTTGAAAATCAATTTCATGATATCAATAAATAGCTCTATTTGAAATAGAAAAATCATTATTTTATGGAAAATAATTTTTAATCAGTTTATATTTATAAACTGCGTCCATACGGAGTAGGTTGGTCGGACTATCGGGCCGTCGGAATATAGGGATGTCACCTTAGAATATACAATGTATATAAACAAAGAATTCTTGATTTCTACATTGGTTGTTATAATCGAGACATTTTATGACGATCGCGGTTCAGACTAATCAAATTGAAACTGTGCCTTTACTTTAGACAAACTAAAGCTTTCGTCAGATTTGACCCATATGAGGCCGTACATTATATACTGCATACATTTAAATTTTCATCCTCGTTTTATTTATCGTCGATCTCTTCGTCCCTGGGCGAATTTGAACAAAAAATAGAATTATGACGACGAATTTAAAATGGGACGAACTCGGGTGAAAACAATATTGGGGAAATATATTGGGCCCTGTATACAATTTTCAAATTCTGAAGGCACGCGAGTATTCACTAGCTTTATCTATAGATTGATAATATCTTATGTACCAGTAGCCTAGTTATGTTACGAATACGAACTGGCGATCGAGGTGGCGGTGACTCCCCTGTTCACGGAAGTGTGTTTGTACATTGCGTAAAGACGGAGGCAGAACTGTTTTCTAACGTAAATAATGAGTAATACTTATAGACCTACGTAGTTGCTTCCAACATAAGCAAAGGGTACATTGTTACCATGGTCATAGGGCATTTAGGGTGGAACATAATGCAGTTCGGTGTTTGAGGTGTTCACGAACGTGGATACGTGGATAGTTTATGTTGATAATATTGTTGAAATGAGATTTATCCTGGTAACAGAACTGATATTCAGGTATTCTACATTCGCATCGGTTCTTTCCAAGAACATTTTCATCTCTACTCCTTGTCAACTTAGACATCTAAATGCCTCTTCACGCAGAAGTGTTCTACCAAGAGAAATAATCTCAAAAACGTCAAATTGGCCATATGACTTATTTGTATGGAGCGATGACGCAGGTTTTCTTTTTTCCGTCCTTGGAGTGAGGTACACTAGAATGGGTTCAACTGTCTAGTATAGCTCAATTTTTTTTCTGAAGCCTGCGACTGCTTAAAACAGCTTTTAGTTATGCTACTACTTGACACCTACTGCTGTTTTATTTTAAACATATTTATTGCTCAATATAGCAGTGGATAGGCGACAAGTTATGAAACTTAGTTACCGCCG
>JACSZP010015044.1:0-11519 GCA_016161895.1 Pinna nobilis | reverse complement strand
CTTGGATTTCGCATGGCCCCAAAAAGTAACAACACTTGTGTGGGAGCTTGTGTAGAACATCTATACCAAGTTTGGGCCTGATCCATTCAGTGGTTCTTGAGAAGAAGTTCAAAATGTGAAAAGTTAACGGACGACGGACGACGGACGACGAACGACGACGGACGAAAAACGATCGCAATAGGTCAACATGAGCAAAGCTCAGGTGACCTAAAAAAATCTAAAGATCTTTAATTGAGTATAGGTATATACATCTAGGTCTCTCTCCATGTAAGAACACAAAACATTTGACTTTTCAACTCTATACAACTATACAAATTCCAAACAAGAAGAGAAGATAAAATAATTAGTTCAGCTTTGTGGTTTTTTTTTTCAAAAAGAATGACAAGTGAAGATATAAATATATCGTACTAGGAAATGATAAACCATATTTGGTTAAAAACCACTCTGCTTCTTACAAAAAGTTTGATAAAAATGGCGTAATCACAATTATCGAATTTATCACATTTGTTGTATTCGATGGGCGGTTTTTCAACAGGCTGTCGGCATTCCAATGGGTGCGAACTGTGCTCGTCTAAATGCTGACTTATTTCTTTATTCGTATGAGACTAATTTCATATAGGGGTTTTAAAGAATATTGACAATACATTGGCCCGATCCTTTCACTTCACGCTCAACTATACAGATGACGTTCTTTCATTATATGCATGTAATTTGGTAACTATGTTGATCGCATCTATCCAAATGAGCTTGAAATAAAGGACACCATGGAAACTGCCAGGTCTGCCTCATACCTTGACCTGCAACTGGAAATTGACAATGAAGGATGGTTGAGAATAAAACTTTACGATAAAAGAGATGATTCGATTTCCCTATTGTGAACTTTCCATTATTTAGCTATAGTATTCCAGCAGCACCTACATATGGAGTTTACATATCTCAGATGATACATTTTTCTATAGCACGTGTTTCCTATTAGGATTATTTTGATAGAGTGTTTCTACCGACAAAAAGTTACTTAACTAAGTGTTCTTAATAGTTGAATTTAAGTTATCACTTCGAAAGTTTTATAGTCGCCATCTTGACCTGGTTGAAGGCTCTTGGTATCTTCAGATATCTTTTTTTTTTGTATAAAGCTGTAAATTTTGAACAAATGTTTAGCTTGATGGTATTTGTAATTAATCTAGGTAGTGTATAAAACCAAATATCAGCAATGGGTGTTTTACATGTTGCTCTGTAACACCCATAGGCTTTTTTTGCCATTTGAATGTCGATCAAACCATTGAATATACGCCCTTGAATATACCAAGTGCGTGAAATGAAATCTCAATATAGGCCAATTTCACGTTTTTACTTCATTTTTAGCTCTACTGGCCATAGCTCTACTGGTCATAGACCAACAGAGCTTTTGCGATACTCCGTTGTTCGTCCGTCCTTAAACGATTTCTTGTTATCGCTACTCCTTCTTAACCGTAGGCTACTACATATTCACTTTTAGACTTTCGACCATTAGGGGCCATTTTTTCATTTTCATTCTTTGTCAAATTGTTATTGCTACTCCTCCTAAACCGTACTAAATTTTCACTTTTAGACTTCATATATGTTTTCAACATAGCATGTAGTTGGTCTAAAATGAGATTCAAGCTTGTCAAATCAAAAGGGGCCAGTTTAGGGGCCAAAATAGTATTACCTTGTTATCGCTACTCCTCCTGAACTAAAGTCATATTAACATGGAACTACCACTAATGTATACAGTATAATGTCTAGTTTGTCGAAATGAAATTCATTCTTGTTCGATTACTAGGGGCGATTTTTAGAGACTTTGTCAAATTTCCCTATTTAACTCTATGTAAATCTTGTTCTCGCTACTCCTCCTAAACCATACTACATATTCACTTTTAGACTTCATATATGTTTTCAGCATAACATGTAGTTGGTCTAAAATGAAATTCAGCCTTGTCAAATCTAGAGAGGCCAGTTTAGGGGCCAAAATTGTAAAATCTCGTTATCGCTACTCCTCCTGAACCATGTCATATAAACATGGGACTACCACTAATGTATTCAGTATAATGTCTTGTTTGTATATAATGAAATTCAGCCTGCTTCGACCACTAGGGGCCATTTTAGGGACTTTGTCAATTTACCACTTCTAAACCGTACTTCATCTTCACTTTTAGACTTAATGTATGTTTTCAACATATCATGTAGTTGGTCTAAAATGAAATTCGACCTTGTGAAATCAAAAAGGGTTAGTTTAGGGACCAAAATAGTATAAAATCGTTATAACTTCTCCTCCTGAACCAAAAGTCCTATAAAAATGGAAATACCACTAATGTATTCAGTATAATGTCTAGTTGATCTAAAATGCAATTCAGACTTGTTCGACAACTAGGGCCATTTTTAGGGGCTAAATACTTGTTACTCGACCTCTAAGGATCCCTCTCCTAAGGGACTTTAGTCAAATCATACGTAGGCCTTTTTAAAAAAAAAATTCTTCATTTATCCTTATATGTACCAGTAGAGATACAGGATCCGTGGAATTCTTGTTAGTTAAGGAATAGCACTCTTTTAGAACTTGAAATCTTTGTGTGTTAAAACCCTTGCTAAGTAAGCCCGAAAAATATTGACAAATGGTTTTAACGCACGTGTAAATTGCGATTTTTGAATTTATTATTACTTTATTTTATTGCTGAGCACATAAATTTGGTTCGTCAAGAGTGATTTTGGATGCAAAGACTGAAGAAAAAAAAAAGAAATATAACCTAACCCAGCAGTGTCTGATACGATACAGTATATCTTGTGAATCCGTAAAAATTTGAGGGATTAATCTTTTTTTTTCTCTTTATCTTAAATCCGGAGTTCACCTAACACAACGTTGTCATATTACCTTTGCATGCTACCTGTATAACAAGGCGTCCGGTTTCGAAATTTAACTGGGCTATATTCCTTTTTCTTTGTTCAACCGGTCTAGATCTGCGCCGTAAATGGAACAGTTTTGATATTTTTTTTTTTCTAAACCGGAAGACGTCTGCTCATCAAAATTTCAAAAAGAAATGTCAAAATTATATTTGTTGGAATTATACGTTTTGTTATTCCCGCTGACAAGATAGGAATCTAACTATACTTGTCATGATATAAAATTAATCTTAACTTTTCTCTGCAGATTGCATGCTAAGCGACATTTANNGAGATGTACCCGTGATGTACACGTGCGCTTACACTCAGCAGCCATGTTGGATTAAGCGAGTTCAAGCCCTGACGTGGACCACTTGGATCGGTATGAACCGACCGTTCCATTTGTGATTTTACTGGTTGAAACGGTTGAACCGCATAAATGGAATGACACCCCGGATAGGCCCGTCGAAATGATCTGATGGTAACGTTGTGTATATGAGGTAAGAAATTTATCGGGAGGAAAAAAAATTGACAGTTTCTACAATGCTTTATTTATTGTGATTAAAAAATCATCAATGCAAACCAAGAGAACAAACAAGGTACAACTAAACCTTAACTTTTCAATGAAAGGCTAAATCTTTAAATTGTGATTCTACTTTCGTTTTCATTTCTTGCAGCTTTAGAAATGTAAGCGGGCTATTAAGCATGTCACAGGAGCATGCGATGGTCGTTCCCATTGTTATTGTATTGAATATCATTCTTATCTCTAAATACATTTCCTTGTACATAGGGCGACATGATAATTGTCAATTATAGGTGATTGGTTGGTTGTATTGTTAGTTAATGCCTCACTCTAGAATATCTAACTTATATTGAGGGTTACACGTCTATAGTCCGACGGTTCGATAGTCCGACGGTCCGATAGTCCGACAGTTCGATAGTCCGACAACCTGATTTTTCTAGTTTTCTTATTATTAAGGATTGAATAGACATGAAACGAAATCTGATTACGTAGTTGAATAGACCACACTGTTACAAAAATATTCGAACAAGAGTTGTCAGAGGACAACAAAGCTCGTCCGGGGCAACCGTAGGTAAGTTGCAACAATGGGTTTGAGTAGACCACAATTTACACAAGAGCAAGGAAGGTTCTTCAATGCACCAATACCTACTGTGACACGGGTGTTTTACTCTTTCACTCGAAATACAAAGTTATACAACCGCGACGTGACTTGGGCTCGAACTCCGAACCTCATGATCTGAAGACGAACACGCTAAACACTAGACCATGGCGGGCCCGGCTCAATGATATTACATCGGCAAATACAGAAAATTTTCAAATGGGCGGGGGAGGGACTTTACTCCTTTGAGTTTTGATTGACTATATAGGTTATTTATATTATGTATTTAGTCTCAGATGTAGAATGTACAATGGAACCCGGGTATGTTAAAACTGAGGGGGAATTAATTCTTTCAAATAAATAAGGTTTTCAAAATAACCCGTAAAAAGTAATTAAGCCGGGGAATGACAATCATTTCAAATAAAGCGGGGTTTCAATATATCCGAGTTCAATATAAGTGGGTTCCTCTATTCGTGTTTAGAATTACAACTTGATATATGCTTTCTTTATAACATTTATTAGTACATTAAACATAGCCGGTCTTTCGATATTTAAAATTATAGATTAGTCAGACACAGATAACAGCTGTATTACATTATAAAACATATGGAATATAACAAATTATAATACATTTCGTATATTGTTCTATATTTTCATTTGTCTAGAACCAGTCATGTATTTTATTATTTTCAGTAAGATCGCACTACGAACAGGATAATTCATCATCTGCACTGTAACTACGTTTTTGATACGTCATACATGTTACAACTTTGACAAATAGAAATTTCAAGATCCCCGAGAAATATAATAAAATAGTTACTGCACTATTAATGGTTCCTTTTTAGAATTCTCATATCGAATCATTAATAGTGCAATTTTTGTATAAAATTCGAACAATCAATTTTCCTTTCAGATTTGTATATTCCCGATGCTTTCAAGCGATGGCGTCCCTTATGTATGCACAATCAACAGTGAAGTGTGATCTTTGTGGAAATGACCTTGATGAAAATCATTTTTGTTTGGTGTGTGAGGAAACTATGTGCACCACATGTAAAGCCATCCACAACAAAGGCAAGGCGACCAAGGATCATGAAGTTGTGATTCGGACTCACAAAAATTTAGATCAAACCTCATCAAGAGTATGTAGCAAGCATCCTGGTCAGATGTACACTCTATGCTGTGAAGATTGCGAGGAGCCTGTCTGTACCATATGTATCACCGATACGCACAAGCGTCATAGCCTTTGCCCGCCGTCTGCTACAGTTTCTGTCTTGAAAAGTAAACTTTCAGATGATATAGATGCCATGGAAAACAAAGTTATTCCCGATATCAAAAGGTCTATAGATATGATAAGGAAACAGTCGGATGACCATGATCAGCAAGTTCAGAAGGTCAGAAAGGGTATACATGCAGAGGAAAACATAATCAAAGCACTATTTACTGAGATATTAGACCGGTACAAGAAAATGAAATCTGATCTTAATGATATCGAGGGGCGTAATAAGAACGTCTTGAAATCTAAACAAAAAAGCATGACGGATCAACTGTCTGAACTACAACAGAATCTAGTATTGTATAAAAACAAGATTACTTGTGGTGATGACTTTGAGTTTCTAAAGTTCATGAGTACAAAATCAAATTTGGATCATTTAAAAGTCAAACCTGAAGTAACACCTGTACTGCCACCATCCTTTCAACCTGGCTCCCTGAGCAAACAGGACATTGTCAAACAGCTTGGACTGATAGTGATGTCAGAACAGTCAGGTACAGATCTAGCTGAGGCCACCACACAACAGCAGAAGTCTGCTACTCCAACACTGTTATCATCATTTAGTGTACAAGATAAGTATATCCCATGGATAAGTACAACACATGATGGTGAGGCATGGGTATCTAGACTTGGGTCATGTGTACTTGAGCGATATGACTCTAATGGTAACACAAAGCAGAGCGTTAAAGTCTCACAACCTACGAATGCAGCTGCTCTTCCCAACAAAGAAGCTCTTATAGTCAGTGGTGGTGACAATAAGGTATACAAAGCTAAAGAGAATGGAGAGCTACAGACAGTGGTGGAGTGTTCTCCTTGGGTCCCTAGATGTGTCTGTGTACAGAGGAACAACCGATTTCTCCTTTGTGAGTATAAAGATAATACTGGGAGGATCATACAATGTACAGATCAGGGGGAAATACAGCAGGTTATACAGCCAGAGGACAAGGACGGTAATCCTTTATTACGGAGGCCTTGGTTCATTACAGAGACAAGCAGTGGGAATATTTGTGTGTCTGACTATGTTTTACATAAAGTGTTCTTTTTAGATAAGCAGGGAGTATTACTCAACACATATGAAGGACCTACATCAAAGAGGGACAAAGAGTTTAATCCCATGGGTGTATGTACAGACAAGCGTGGACACGTGCTTGTAGCTGATATGGTTAACGACTGTGTTGATTGGCTAAGTGAAGATGGAGAATTCATCCAGCAGCTGCTTACACGTGAGAACGGTCTGTATAGGCCTTATGACCTGAGTGTTGATGATAATTACAATTTATGGGTGACAATGGGTGGTGGTCCTAGGGTTAAAGTTTTTAAAATAACAGTGTGACTGACAGTCTGCGACTCTAAATGCATGCAAAATCACAGACTTAATTAAAAAAGGCAAGATCAATTCTTTCTAATCACACCAAGTTTTCATTACATAATCACAGATGCTTGTTCCAATCTGCAACATAAATTGTACATTCATATGAATCTGATAATTGAGAAAAGTGAAATCAAGAAAATGTATAATATTTTGTCATTGTTAGACTTTGTGTTAATTCATCACAAAACTAATGAAATAAATGCTCAAAATGTGAATACACATGTACACTGTAATACGTGTCAGATACAGATTTCTCTATAACACAAGGAGGCCAACTATTAGTTGAATTAGAATGTACATATTGAGCAGATTTCCCTTGTGTAGAAAGATTATTGTGTAAATGTCAAGTGTTGTTTTAGGGAGTTGATGACTTTTGTATATTGTAATTAGAGTCAAATTAAAAGTATATAGATATTTGTTGTTGTATTTTCTGTATGTTTCACACCACTTTCATGATTTCCTCATATATATCACGTCAGCGTCAGTGTGAAGATTGAGCAGTGCCATTACGAGAGATGTCTTTCTAAGACAATATGGTGATTGCAGTAAATGTATGAGAAATACACTTAGATATGGAGACTGGGTATAACAAACATTCGATCACTGAGCGATACGAGCATCCCGTCGTACCGTATAGTCTAATAGTCATAGTTGTATTTTTTGTGGTCGTCACACCTATTGATATATATTTACATTCCAAAAATGTCCAATATCTAATAGCAGCGGAAAAATTCCTGAATGCGTGACTGTCACAGACAAATACTCTTCCCCTCTAGCGTGCCGGTAGGGGGAAATAATGAAAAATGCACGCAGAAGATTGTATAGCGATTGATATTTTATCTACAGATTATCGACTCGATATAGAGTAATGAACTCCATCGTAAATCAGTCAAGTCTAAGAAATTCAAGGATCAGCCGTTCCCATAATTTCGTTTACCTATACCAGAATAACTGCAACCAACTACATGTATAAGCAAGTGCTGTAGGATCTCAATGTCGACGACTACAACTCAAGACCTCTTGTATGCACATGTTCAAGTTCCTTATTCGTGTATAACCCTGCTGACCACGTTATAACCATAACCTCAACATTGTTCAAAACGTACCTATAAGGAATACTTTAGCCAACGTATCGAAATATCATGATTTAAAATCTATAACTTGGAAACTTAATTCTAAAGTTCTTGTGGATTCTGTAGAGGACCATGTGAGAACTATGGCAAAACATTAAAAAGAGAACGTCAATTCTTTTTCCGAATGGATGAAGTCAGTGAGGTTTTTTGATACAATAAAAGGTTCATAAACTCAGAGGGTGAGTGGGCACAAATGCAACATCAATCTTCAAAGACCCAACTGTAACTAATAAATTGTCTTACCTTCATGACAAATATGTTGTTGTGCCAGCAGACAAAGCCCGTATCAATATAGTATTTATATGAAAAATAGATTACATAGTTTGCTTTAAAGGGAAAAAGACACTGGCAGTTCGCTTAGAACCCTTATATACCCCTACAACACTAACGATAAAAGAAATTCTCACCAAGCGTAGTTACGTTCTTTTGGTATTCAAACTAAAGACGAGGAGCTACATCCACCCTTACTCTACTGTATTCCGAAATCGCTAAGCGTCCTTACAAACAAGGGTATATTGCTGGGTCTGTAAACTACTCCACAAAAGCACTTTCCACACTCTTAACATTCATCTTGACATCGATCAAAGACGAGCTTCGTGGCTACTGTGATACTAGCTACCAAATGGGTGATGTGAACAAGATGTGGATTCTAAAAAAAAATCTAATGATCTTTAATTGAGTATATGTATATACATCTAGGTCTCTCTCCATGTAAGAACGCAAAACATTTGACTTTTCAACTCTATACAACTATACCAACTCTTAACAAAAAGAGAAGATAAAATAATTAGTTCAGCTTTATTTTTTTTTAAAAAAAGAATGACAAGTGTAGATATAAATATATCGTACTAGGAAGTGATAAACCATATTTTGTTAAAAACCACTCTGATTCTAACAAAAAATTCGATTACAATGGCGTTATCACAATTCTCGATTTTTTTTTATTGACAACACATTTGTTGTATTCGATGGGCGGTATTTCAACAGACTGTCGGCATTCCAATGGGTCTGAACTGTGCTCGTCTAAATGCAGACTTATTTCTTTATTCGTATGACACTAATTTCATATAGGGGTTTTAAAGAATAATGACGATACATTGGCCCGATCCTTTCACTTCACGTTCAGCTATACAGACGACGTTCTTTCATTATATGCATGTAATTTGGTAACTATGTTGATCGCATCTATCCAAATGAGCTTGAAATAAAGTACATCATAGAAACTGCCAGGTCTGCCTCATACCTTGATCTGCAGCTGGAAATTGACAATGAAGGATGGTTGAGAATAAAACCTTACGATAAAAGAGATGATTCGATTTCCCTATTGTGAACTTTCCATTATTTAGCTGTAGTATGCCAGCAGCACCTACATATGGAGTATACATATCTCAGATGAAACGTTTTTCTATTGCACGTGTTTCCTATCAGGATTATTTTGATAGAGTGTTTCTACCGACAAAAAGTTACTTAACTAAGTGTTCTTAATGGTTAAATTGAAGTTATCACTTCGAAAGTTTTATAGTCGCCATCTTGACCTGGTTGAAGGATCTTGGTATCTTCAGATATCTTTTTTTTTTTATATAAAGCTGTATATTTTGAACAAATTTGTTTTGTTTTGTTCTTGTTTAACGTCCCACTCAAGAATATTTCACTTATATGGAGACGTCACCGTGTGCCGGTGAAGGGCTACAATTTTTGCCTATGCTCGGCACTGCTTGCCGTAGAGCAGGGAGGGTTCTTTNNCGGAGTGGCGCTTACGCGGCTCGAACCCGAGTCTTCCGATTCGCAATCGAACACGCTAACCACTCGGCCACGAAGGCCCCTGAACAAATGTTTAGCTTGATGGTATTTGTAATTAATCTTGGTAGTGTATAAAACCAAATATCAGCAGTGGGTGTTTTACATGTTGCTCTGTACCACCCATAGGCTGTTTTTTGGCCGCTTGAATGCCAATCAAACCAATGAATATACGCCCTTGAATATACCAAATAAGTGAAATGAAATCTCAATACTGGCCATTTTACGTTTTTACTCCATTTTTAGCTCTACTGGCCATAGCTCTGCTGGTCATAGACCAGCAGAGTTTTTGCGATACCCCGTTGTCCAGCGTTCGTCCGTCCGTCCTTAAACTATTTCTTGTTATCGCTACTCCTTCTAAACAGTAGGCTACTACATATTCACTTTTAGACTTTCGACCACTAGGGGTCATTTTTTCATTTTCATTCTTTGTCAAATTACCCTATTTGACTCTATGTAAATCTTGTTATCGCTACTCCTCCTAAGCCATACTACATATTCACTTCTAGACTTCATATATGTTTTCAGCATATCACATGTAGTTGGTCTTAAATGAAATTCGATCTTGTCAAATCAAAAGGAGCCAGTTTATGGGCCAAAATAGTAAAATCTTGTTATCACTTCTCCTCCTGAACCGTAATTCATATAAACATGGGACTACTACTAATAGATTCAGTACAATATCTAGTTGGTCTAAAATGAATTCAGCCTTGTTCGACTTCCAGGGGCCATTTTTAGGGACTTTGTCAATTTTCCCTATTTTATTCTATGTATATCTTGTTATTGCTACTCCTCCTGAACCATGTCATATAAACATGGGACTACCACTTATGTATTCAGTATAATGTCTTGTTTGTCTATAATGAAATTCAGCCTGGTTCGAGCACTAGGGGCCATTTTAGGGACTTTGTCAATTTACCACTCCTAAACCGTACTTTATCTTCACTTTTAGACTTAATGTATGTTTTCAACATATCATGTAGTTGGTCTAAAATGAAATTCGACCTTGTCAAATCAAAAAGGGTTAGTTTAGGGGCCAAAATAGTATAACATTGTTATCACTTCTCCTCCTGAACCACAAGTCCTATAAAAATGGGACTACCACTAGTGTATTCAGTATAATGTCTAGTTGGTATAAAACGCAATTCAGACTTGTTCGACAACTAGGGCCATTTTTAGGGACTTAGTCAAATTTCCATATTTAACTTCATGTAAATCTTGTTACTCGACCTCTAAGGATCACTCTCTTATGGGACCCTAGTAAAAGCAAACGTAGGCCTCTTTAAAAAAAAATATTCTTGATTTATCCTTATATGTACCAGTGGAGATACAAGATCCGTGGATCTCTTGTTTGTTTTAACGCACGTGTAAATTGCGATTTTTGAATTTATTATTACTTTATTTCATTGCTGAGCTCATAAATTTGGTTCGTCAAGAGTGATTTTGGATACAAAGACTGAAGGAAAAAAAAAGAAATATAACCGAACCCAGCAGTGTCTGTTATTGTAAGTACGATACAGTATATCTTATGAATCCGTAAAAAATTGAGGGATTGATAATTTTTTTTCTTTATCTTTAATCCGGATTTCACCTTACACAACTTTGTCATATTACCTTTTCATGTTACAAATAAAACAAGGCGTCCGGTTTCGATATTGAACTGGATACGCCCCTCGAAATGCTGTGATGGTAAAGTTGTGTATATGAGGTATGGTCTGCTTAACTTCGAGTCTGCACGGTTAAATCAACGTATCTCTCCTAGAAAAANNTTGTGATATTTTGCATGTTTTTTCTAGGAGAGATACGTTGATTTAACCGAGCAGACTCGAAGTTAAGCAGACTTTATGGTCTGCCGCTGACAGTCTGATGTAGCTATGACAATAACATTCACAGAAATTTGAATTACAGCGATTTTTATATTTTTTGTATACTAA
>JACSZP010015042.1:0-17220 GCA_016161895.1 Pinna nobilis | reverse complement strand
GGTGACGTCTCCAAATGAGTGAAATATTCTTGAGTGGGACGTTAAACAATACCATACAATACAAAGGTGGGCATTCTTACTTGGCAGAATGGTTTTATCTGCTTTGTTAGTTGGTTGGTTTCATCGTTGTTTAACTTCCCATTCAAGAACCTTTGGCTTATATGGAGACGTCATCGTATGCTTTCGTTTGCTTGATAGCATGCTTCAAAGATTCAACCCAAAATTACTCCCAGTCCCAATGACGATTAGATTGCCTAGTCTTTTGGAATGATCGTACCTTTCCAATAGTGAATAATAATGACTTTTATATTTTGTACATGTATTTCATATGAAAAATTCTTTCTTATAGCACCATAAATATTTGACCTTGTGAGATGACTATGACATAATCCATGTAATTAACACGGGGCAGTCAGTATTTCACAAAGATATTTTGTTTTGTTTTTGTTTCAGTATTACGGAACGTACTGATGACCTCAGATACAATCGAGGTGAAACAGGGACTTTTGAAAATAACCGTACAGGAAAGTCAACCTCTAGTTTACAGAATCGATGGATCACCGAACTCGGGACAGACTTTTTCTCCGGAACGGAGAACTTCTCTACTTTACACGCTTTTGATTTACTTCTTAGTGAAAGAAGTTTTTTCTGAGTAATTTCGAGAGACAAGAACGATCAAGTCCGACACTGATAATACATGTACTGAGAATACGCATTAGTTACTCGTATATATGTATATCATAGACTTGAAATTTGTTGAAATTCATAAGTAATTGATTTTTATTTCAAATATTGGACTTTCAGGCAAAATATTATCAGCTCAATTGTTGACCGACCGATTTTAGTACGCAATGAAGAAGATTTAGAGTCCAATATTTTACCCGATGCTGAGCAATTTTATATTACGAGTTATCCCCCTTTGACTACCCGTTTCTAATTTGAAGGATGTCGATAATGCAGCCAGTCAAAACATAAGTAGGGGTTACGCCACTACACTACGCATATATATTTACATACAAATGAGGCTATAATTGAGAAGAAAAAGGAAAAGAACAATAATTTTTCCCATGCATAATTCCTATAAGAAATACAAAATAAAGAGTTAGGCAAACACTGATAAATGGATGTAAAATGGCTTCTTCACAAATTTAAAGGTTTTCTGACTTCAGATTCAGAAAAAAACGACCATCGGAAGAATTTCTGTTTTAGCATGGCGGCCGTCTTTGATGTCACAGCGTCTGGATAGCTTTCCAGGAGAAAAAGATACAAAATAAGTCATGATACAAATTCGAAAAACTTTCATAATTGTGGTTATTCAATACATATTTAAAGACATCTTTTTTTCATTCGAATGGTTTCTGTTTTAGCAATAACGTTCATCTTGAAAAGTTGGTGAGGATGTCATATCGGTTTTGAAAGGGGTAATCAGACCAAACGCGACTTAATGCCCCACTGAATCAGGAGGAGAATGTACTTGTTAACCGTTGGCTAAGCAGACGACCGACGACTTCTGACGTTTAGTGCTGGCATTACGTCACATCTCTTTCTGTTTCAGTTATGCTTGGTCGGCTGTATATATAACTAACCATAGACGTATAATCAAGGTCTATAGTCTATGAATTAACGTCACACTCAAAACGTTTACACTTATATGGAGACGTCACCGTGTGCCGTACCTTCCAGAGAAGGCAACAATTAGCCTATGATCAGAAATTATTGTCATAGAGCAGGGAGGGCTCTTTAACCTGCTGTCACCTACTGTTACATGACACCTCGATTTCTACTGTCTCGTCCAAAAGGCAGGAACAGCCAATCGAAGCGTTGCTCGGATTAGAACCGCGGACCTCAGGATCAGAAGTCGAATACGCTACCCACAAGAACAACAGTCCCTCGAAAGGAAAGAAGGAATCCGTAATTTTCTTTTCGAGGTCTTTTTTTTTCGAAAGAAAGTCATCGATGTAATAATGCAAGTCTTTGGTGACCTAGATTCGAACCCGAGGTGTTTCATCCACGAGAGGACGAAACGACATTGGTCCTAGTCGAGCCTAGAAAATTCGGTAATTCGCCTTCTGGAATAAAAAAAATGCTTGAAAGGGAATTTCCCAATTGAATTTTACGTTATAAGAGGTATGCTCCAGTAATCCGGAAATCTTGGGAACAAAAGCGTTCGAATCGCAACAAGGTTTTACTATCTTTGGAATTTCCATACAGATTAAAAATAAGGAATACATTGTATTAATATATATGTTGGAAACATAACGAAACGAAATATTTCGCACTAAACATCATCTGTGCTATAGATATCTGTGTAACACAGAAGGAGCTACTCCGGGGCTACGCGTATAGTCCTGGCGTGTGGTAAGGCCTTTAAGTAGTCACGCCGCACGTTAAATCACGTCAATCGATTGATCGATGTGAAAGGGTCCATCGTGGCCTAGTGATTAGCGTGCTCGCCTTTTGAACGAGAGGTCGTGGGTTCAAATTCGAGCCACGCTGTGGTTGGCTGTCCCCGTCTGTCGGATGAGACAGTCAAGTTGGAGGTCCATTGTCACAGTAGGTTTTAGAACCTTAACGAACTTCCCCTCTGATCTACTGCCGTAAGTGCCGAACATAGGCAAAATGTCCGCCCTTTACCGGCACACGGTGACGTCTCCTAAGTGAAAGATTATTGATGGGGACATCAACAACAATAAAACCAACGGCCAACATTTGTAAATTGGCGAAGCTATCAGCACGCTGCTCGCAAAGATTTCTGCCGTCACAAACCCTGAACCCTATATCTCATTTTATACACTTAATCTATAGATAAATTTATAGCCTTCACAAATCAACAGGTAGCGTCTGGAATGACCAAAACGTGACCACCAGCTGACCACTCGATTAGAGTTAATAGAGATAAGTTGTATGTATTACATAGACAACGTGGTTAAAATTCAGAAATCGGAAAATTGCCGTAGTTAATGTATTACATAGATATTACGATGACCTTTGAGGTTAATAAACGAGTTTTTATTTTCTAATTTTTAACCGCGCTGGAATTTTATTGGCTTTATCAGCAAATGAACATGTTGTTGTTGTTGTTGTTTAAAATCCCACTCATAAATATTTAACTTATATGGAGACGTGCCGTGTGCCGGTGAAGGTCGACACATTTTGTCCATGTTCGGCAATGCTGGTCGGGTTCTTTAACGTGGCAACACCTTCTGTGACACGGGACCTCAGGGTTTACTGTTTCATCCGAACGGCAGGGACGTCCAACCGCAGCTTGGCGCTGCGCGGATTCGAATCGCGGACCCTTCGATTCGCAGTCGAACACGCTAACCACTCGTCCAGGGCGGCCTCGCAACTGAACATAAAATTTGATGTGCAAAAAGTTTAAAAAACTATGATACAGTATTTTACAAATACCTACTTATATACAGCATACAGATATACCGGTATATTTAATTTGTATACAAATTTAGTTGGATTATTACCATTTTTCCTTCTTAGTCTTGAGTTTCCGTTTTGTCTGGTCGCCCTCGGGAAGGGAAGAAAATAAATCAGTCCCGCTGAAAATCGAACCTTGAATTTTTGGGTTACAGGTACAGCAGAGGGGCCACTATGGCTTACTGGTAAGCGTATTCGCCTTCTTGTCTTCTGAATATGATGTCGTGGGTTCGAACCCGAGCTACGCTGTGGTTGGCTACCAAGCTTTATCCTTCGGATGAGACAGTAAAAACCGAAACACCATGTCAAAACAGGTATCGGTACGTAAAAGAACCCTCCTTGCTTTACGGCTATAAGCGACGAGCATAAACACAATATTTGCCCCCCCCCCCCCCTCTTCACCAGCACACGTACGTTACGTCTCTATGTACGTAATAGATTCTGGAAGTGGACGCTAAACATTACAATCAGTCAGTTCAACTTTCTTTTCCATCGGAGCAACCCCCCCCCCCAAAAAAAATAAAAAACAGGTAAAAAACAGAATTAAATATAAAATAGAATATAATTTAGACGAGGTGTTTTGACATGCCTTTCAATCAATTGATAGATATGGATGTTACATTCAAAGTA
The DNA here is from genome assembly GCA_016161895.1 of Pinna nobilis. Classification (NCBI taxonomy): domain Eukaryota; kingdom Metazoa; phylum Mollusca; class Bivalvia; order Pterioida; family Pinnidae; genus Pinna; species Pinna nobilis. The sequence goes on along the minus strand of JACSZP010015042.1, from coordinate 13,161 downwards.
CCAGTTTTAGAGTAAACCATATTGGTTAAAACTTTATCTATCATATGCATTATCAAATTCCAATGCCTTTCCCCCCTACCCCGGATTCCTCCTCAACCTGTGTATACGTGTGAGTGGGCCTACACGAGCGTAAAAAGCCGGATGGTCATCATTTGGCCGAAAGGTGGACACCTCACAGTATCATGGTCAGTCGGTAATCACATGTTGGGATTTATATAATGAAATGGTTAATGCTTGAGTGAAAGTATAAAGTGGTGCATTATATCTAAGGAACACAAAAATGACATAACGGCTGACCAGTGGCCAGTCCATCTGTTATGCTGACCCCTTGACTAAGAGGTCAAAATGGACAACATGCCGGGCAGAACGACTTCTAAAGAAAACGTATCAAAGTTCCCCTTGTTGTGTTTGCTTGCGAAACGATAGGACTTGCACAACACCTGAATTTTATTAATGTACATAGAGGAGGCCCTGTGCGGCTGTGTTTAAAGACGCCATATGATTATACTCATGTACTGTAATCATTTCTTATTAGATAACCTGCTAACGATAGGTAGACTATCACATTCCACATTTAAAAGACGTAATTCAAGAAAATTGCAAACTGCTTTACATAAAATCAGATGTTTGTAAAAAAAATAAATAAGTAAATAAATACTAAATAAATAAATAGTTCAAAAAATTCTCGCCCCTTTACTTTTTTCCCCGCATCCAGTACATGAGCTGACCGGGATCACGGATGGTTAAAATCCATTATAAAATAAACAGGTCACCTTTATAGCAAAAAAAAAAAAAAAAAAAAGGGGGGGGGGGGGGGGGGGGGGGGGGGGCGCCAAGGTTCAATGGTAGCGTTATACAAATGATTGAAAAGAAAATTCAATCTTTCGGAAAAAAAAGTCCAGCCTTTCCTTTGGTGGCTACCATCTCTCCTATGATGTGAGGTACATAAAAATTAAATTACTGGTATTATTACTGTTTTGTTCATGTGTTTTACGACATTTTCAACGATGTTTTACTCATATCGCTGTGCCATTAAGGTAATGCATGTATAAATCAGAAACATTGACCTTTAATTCTAACGAGTACAGTGACATGGTTTTTAATGTACCAAGTTTTTAGCATCTCGTCATCACTAAAATTCGGATCCCCAACCTTTCGGAGGCTAACGATCGCTCTACAAGGGGTCATGACCTAATAATAAAATTGAAAATACATGTACATTGTATTTGATGTTGTAACAGTATAGTTTCTAATGCGTTGAACTAACAGTCGCCATCACTGTACGTGCGCTTTTGAAGCTACTTCACGAGCTTTGGTCATTTTAACAAGAATTTATTTCTTGTGAGAAAAGCCATTATGAAAACTGACAAGTCTGGAATTTTAGCGCAAATTTGTACGACATACGACTCGCATCCTTGGCTGCCGATTAGATCCCGGGGGAGCAATTAAATGGCGGGAAATCATCCGTGCTTTATGTCTTTTTTCGGTTTGATTTGAAACCTGCACCTTGTCCATCAAGTTTATCGCATAATTTAGAAAAATGAGCCATAAAGTATTCACAATGGTGTTCTGTTATTGCGATAGTGGAGGCCATAGAAATCAAGGGGTTCGTCTTACTTACAATGCCCGCCACTGTCTAGTATCGTCTCATCAGCGAAAGTCACGTGAGTTAGTATGTTCGTTTCACAGATGCCTGTCTAATTAATGGGAAAAATCGGAAACAGTGAAAAATATCCTTTATTCTTGTGCGTCAAAAAAGCCAGGCAAGAACATATAAGCAAATATATCGAAACCTGCGCATTGAAAAGTGATAGATAGAAGATCAAGGGGCAACTATAGAACTTACTTTATTTCAGTAAAGTTTATGATTATATATTTGTTACACATAATTTGTACGACATACGTTTCGCATCCTTGGCTGCCGACATCCTTGGCTGCCGTCTGTTTAAATCAAATCATGCATATACGACGACCAAATCCGGCATCAGAGACATTACTTATCTTTGTCTTGGTACAAGTGTCCTTTCCTTATTGAACCGTATTGGACTTAATTTACACAATATCGATCGTTTATTTTTAGAGATCTATAGGAGCGACATAATTGGTATCATACTTCCCAAGTCTCCCCCATAATTTGATAAATCGGAAGACTCCCTACTTTTTATGCAAAATTTTGACAATTTCTTACAAAAACAATATTAATGCATGTAATCCGTATGAAAAATGTTAACTTTCCTATTTGTGTTTAGTCAAATTCAAAGTCTCCCCAATGAAATTGAAAAATCTCCCCCATAAAAAATTTTCAAGGTTGAAAAGTCTGTGGTACACTTAATTATCACCTTATACGTACTTTTCAAAGTCACCTTTTTTTATTTGTTAATTTTATCCGTTTTATGGAAAAAGGATACCAATAAACTCGATAACTATAAAGGTCAATTTTGCTTAAATCAATAAACTGAAAATTATATGATATTTTATCGCAGCGATAAGAACTTTTAAGATAAAAACTCATTATCAATGACGTCTTTCCTTGAAATATTAATTTAAGATATAAAAAATAACGAAATTATTAGCTTTACTTATTATCACGTTTAACTGTAGTGACACGATCATTTGCAAAATGATCTATCAGTTATACATGTCTGCAGTCAGAATTTCTGTCTTCTGAAAAAAAATCTTTCTTATTGCAAATTTTGAAATACATTTTGTAGTAAATAATCTTGTTCTGTTTGTTACGATTTACTGTTGCTCAGTGACTGGAATGTTGAGTTACTTATTTGTTGCCGCCAAGGTCTATTGGTTAGCGTGTTCGACTTCGAATCGTAGGGCCCCCGGTTCGAGTCCACGATACGGTCGGTCGTCCCTGTCTTTTGGATGACAACATTGTACATGTAAACCGAGGTCCCGTGTCACAGTAGGCGTTGGCACGTTAAAGAACCCTCCCTGCTCTACGGCCATAAGTGCCGAGCATAGGTAAAATTTGTCACCCTTCAACGGCACACGGTGACGTCTCCATATAAGTGAAATATTCGTGAGTGGGACGTTAAACAACAATACAGCAAACAACCGACTAACGTGTTTGATTGTGGTTGTTGATTCGTCTCCATACTGATTTTGAAGAGAACTTGCCTCTCGATCTTTTCATCTGGTTTTGACTTTGGACTCGCGATGGGTGTAACCGGGCGGCAGGAGAACTTAACTCCTCCATGACACCTGATTCCACCTCTGGGTTTTCAGAGATTCGTGTTTGTCCAGTATTCACCAAATTTTGTATTTTGTCTCCTGACTCATCCAGCGATTGATACCTTTATGTCTGCGATTTCTATACCCTTTATACAGAGAAGATACTAATGTCTTTCAGATATGAATGCATGCTTTGCATGTATTTCCATAGAAGTGAGGGCTATTTTTCTCTCATCCAGACAGAGTAATCTGCCTATTCACTCAGTCTGAGACATCTCTATCTCGCACCCCGCGTGCTTATCTCGAACCCTCTGACGTCCCACGCGTCAAACTTGACCTACTTTTTAGCTATTTTATCCACTTGAATGCAGTGCTGCACCTATATTTCTTACTTCAAAATTGCATTATTTCACGGTGAGAGAAAAAAAATCAACCACCACTTTGTATATAGACAGCGAATTCTTATGGCCCTTATGTCAAAGATTCGCATCATCCACGACTCGGCAAGCCTCGTCGTGGACTGCAAATCCATCCTTGACACTCGGGTGAGATTTCTGTCTCAGTACAAAGTGGTGATAGATTCTATTTATCTTCCCAATACTTATATTGACAAAGACATGGTTTCTCCTGGAATAATTTGGAATACAGGAAAAGTAATTTATATCACAAGTTCAAATTCTAAACCCTAAAATTAGCAATCTGACATCAAAATATTCTTGCGATACAGTAGAGCCTCATTTATCCGACCATTTCTGTTCCTAAGAAAATCGCCTGGATAAATGAGTTACCTGGATTACTGAAACGTACACATCATAATAGTCAATACAATCTGAAATTCTGTTCCCAGGGGTTCTTCGTCCCGCAGGGGAAACATTCTGTAAAATGACAACAACTCCCATACTATACGCTACTCTGTGCGTGCGCAGAGATATTTGACAATGAACTTCGGAAAATTCTATAATTCTATACATAGAAAGCAAATCCGAAGGCTTAGACGTGTGGATATGCTAATTATATTGAATAAGATTACATTATCTAATTATATGCATTTTTTTAAAATTATGACATTATTTTCATCAAGTTTTAAGCGCATTCGCTGTACTTTGTTAGATATGGTATGGGAGTTGTTGTTATTTTTCCACACCCCAATTAAAGTTTAGATCTTTAGAGATCAAGAGGGAAGAATAAATTACTAACACTAAGTTTTAATTGGCAATTTCAATTCATTTAATATCTATATCATGAGAGAGAGAGAGAGAGAGAGAGAGAGAGAGAGAGAGAGAGAGAGATTTCTGTACACTCTTTGCGTAGATGGTGCACAATTTAGGATCAATTGATCGCCTTAACAGGAAAATAAGCTATAGAAACTACAAATTACACACAAAGCGTAGACAATGCACAGTCAGATCACATATCACATGAAAGTAATACAACAGTAAATAAACAGCATAGGCAATAAGTAACACGAGAGTTCAATATTCAAGAGTATCCATGGGTAGATAGTCCTGGCCACTGTGATCTATGATGGGCCAAATCACCGCCATAAATCCTTCCGCGTTTGTGATAGAGTTCGTGCGCACTCTCTTGTTGGATGACTGAAACTGAGGACGGGCTGCTAAGGTGAAATGGGCGGGTGTTTGGCATGTACATAGAAAATATGGACGGAGAGAACTGATGGACGGAATTCATGTAATTAGTTGGCTGTAGTGGGGATAACAAATTGTGCATTAGGGTTCGTGACGTCATATCCTTGGGTGAAGAAAATGGAGGCGATTTCAGATATTCAGGACTTGAAAAGTTAGACTTGCTCCCAAATTCATCTTTGATTTTTCTGGGACTTGATTCTTTGAATGTTTTCGGAGTCGATTCCGTTAACCTTGATATGCTGAAATCTGACGGCGATCGCCTTGCGTGACTGTTCTCCGAATCTTCTGGGCGGATCCGTTGACATTGCGGACATCTTTTTGGAGATCCACTTCCGCTGGAAATACTGAAAGTTTTGCCACATTTCTGGCACTCTCCTTGCGTTTCAGAACCTACAAGTCAAATTAAATTTGAAATTAGAACAATTAATATTAATGACATGGTATTTGATGTTTATAAAATTTCATACTAAACACCAGGAATAGTGCTTCAAGTCGATTGGTCTATCTTATATTGCGCTCATTAGTGCAACGTTCAAATACTAGCAAAAGTCTTATTTCGAGTAAACGTTATTTCCTTTAACCTCGAATCTTTGATATATTTGTAATCGATTAAAGAATAACCTGAGTGACTTAAAAAAACAACAAAAACAAATAAAAAACACAACAACAACAACCCCCCCCCAAAAAAAGCCCCAAGAAACGACAGATTTCGAAATAAAAAGAACTTATTAAATTGAGTATTAAGGAATAGATAAAAGCATATAAGTTGATCAAACAATAGGAATACTTACATTCGTGTGTTTTCAGGTGTGTTTTTAAATTGCATTGCAGAGCGAACTTTTTACCACACAATCCACATTCATGGGGTTTGTCACCTGAAAGGTTAAATAGATAAGCTATATTGTACTTTTTAGCCCACTCGAAGTATATTCTCTAAAAAGATTCAAATGATCTATCTTAGTTCATAATGGCGTAAAATAAATATTTTAATCTAAATAAATATATCAATAACTATTTAAATGTGTGTACTGTTTTGAAGAAAGGTGTAATCAGGTCCGATTAAATCGCAAATTCTGTAACTATGAGTCAAGATACGTTCATGCATATGCATATTGTTTACAAGTTATATTAACCAATCATTGCGTTTCTTATTAATCACGCTTGGTATATGGATAAACATGGAACGAAAACAACACAGAATACCTTCAGAATTCTTAGTTTAAATTGGCGAATTGTTTTTAGTCTAATATTGTCTTTACGGGTAGTGAGTGTCATTGCAGTGTACCCTTAAGTTAGAAACCTTTCGTGCATATCGGAAACTTCTGTTAATGACTTATTTCGAAACCGAATATCGGAATTTGGTTGTTGTTTTTTTTTTGACCGAGATGAGAGGGTATATCTCTCAACATTTTTTTCTTCGATCTTCGTATCCAGTGTAATAAAGGGACCTATTAGACATCGAATTTCTAATTAGACTAAAGTATGCAGTTGCATTCATCGTTATTCATAAAATTAGTTACGTATAATCAGGTGTGAACAGGGAAGATATTGACGGTCACGTGCCTGTACCTTGTCATGTATGGTAATTAATTATACTTTGTTTTATATGCAAATAGGCACTGCCACTCAGGTATCGAATTTAGACAAGTAAGTCATCGAGCTTTTGATAAATATCAGTAAACAGATAGAGTTGACCCGAATAACGTTACAGAAACCTTTATGTCTCTAAAGCAACACAATTCCATTGTTCTATGTATAATTTGTCGCTATTGAACAAGAATCGTGTGCAGTCAGAGGATAAGCTAGCCATTTTTACGAATATTTACATGAATGTTTGCTTTTTGTTATTAATTTTTGATAGTGTTGTACGTCCCGGGCGATACTCTTAAGGTATATGACAGTTTATCCATTTTTAAATTGTGGATGGGAAACCTCCAGTACAAATGAACCCAGGTACTATCAAACTTTTTCTCGTAAGTAATTTTACAAATTTGCAAACTAAAATAAGAACCAGAGTCGGGCATCGACAACAGCTGCATACCTGAATGTAAAAGCATGTGATTCTTCAAATTCGTCTGTTTGCTGAACCCACGATGACAGACGTTGCACTTAAAAGGCCAACTGCCATTGTGTACATACATATGACTCCGGAGATCCCCCGGAGTTGGAAATGACTTCGAACACAGAGTACACTTGTGAGGCTTCTCCTGAAATAGACAGAAAAATAAGGATATAAATATTTTATTTCAAGAAACTGTCAAATAAATATGCAAAATGCGAAAAGTCTCGCGAAAATATATATGAAGTGAAGCATTGTTGCAAAAGTGGGGATAAATGCAACACATTTAAAATTCGTTATATAATAAGTACATGTACATGTATTTTAATAATTGCTATTATATGTAGCATTGATGGACTGATGACGAAGAAGATCAATGAGTGATGAAAGGTCCCTACCGGCGAAGGTCCAAAAGTTATAACTAAAAAAGGAAGTCGAAACCTAATCTAGGTCCTTTACCAATTGATATACGGTACACTTACAAGCAATAACTTAGTATTTGCAAAAGGAGCTTAAAAACTTCTGCATAGAATTCGGATGGACTGAAAGAATTTACAAGACCTCCTCAGCATGCAGATCCAATCTCTACTTCTCATGATTTTAATTTATGGGTACTAATATTTTGTGGTTTTTATTTACATTTACATGTTGTGTATTTATTTTTTTTGTATTGGATTATTTTACTTCGAGGACACTATTTCTCTGCATTTCCCCCTTTCTCTTACCTTATCGTGCGTCATTTTATGGTAGTACAGATTGGAGCTGGCAGTAAATCGTTTGCCACACACTTTACAAACGTGTGGTTTTTCTCCGCTGTGGATCCGCCGATGAGTATTCAGAGAACTCGATGTTGAAAATGCTTTTCCGCACACATCACAAGCATGAGGTTTCTCACCTTAAAATATAATATTTATATAATTTTCACCAATATGCAATTTCTTGATCGAAAAACAAATTTGCATTTCTCATAACGTGACTGTGAGATAGGATTAAACCATAGGGGCAAACATCTCAAATTGAAATTAGGAATGTCAGCATTTAATGGGAGAGAAATGTTAAATCAGGAGTCTAATAATAAGGAATAGCGAGTTTTACATAGCAGTTGAACATTGTGATGAAATACTCGACAAAACACGATACAATATGCCCGTGAAAGGGCCATAAATGTAGACTTTGTTGGACAATTACGAGCATTTACTATTGAAAATTGCTTCTATTCGGAACAAAAGAGATCTACGAAAAACAAAAATGCGTTGCAAACTAAAGTTACCTGTATGAGTGCGCATGTGCCGTTTAAGAAGTGATGGTCGATCAAACTTCTTTCCGCACACTTCACATGGTAGCCATGTCCTTTCACGATTTCGCCGGACTGGCTTTTCCCGAATAATTTCTTCAGGGCTGCTGTTGGTCAAGTCGGATTCTGTACATTCCAATTTTGTCTGTATAAAAAAAATCACCATTGTACAATTAGTTTTGATAAACATATTTTCATGATAATATACATGTTTTAGTATCCATTACGTATTCACAACATTACAGTACAACTTTACTTTATTTATATGTTCTTAAACGCAATTACTTTTCCTAAAGACGTGACTACTTTAATTTTTTGTCGTCAACGAAATAAAAATAATTATTAAAATTTTGGTTGACGAGAAACCCAACAAATTAGTTACTTACACTAGCTTGATCATCACTTGTACTCATGACGTCACTGATATTAGATCTACAGTCATCATCACGCACTATAGGTGACGTCATAAAAGATTTAATAATGGACGGAGGGGTAAACAGGATCTTCTTTTCCATTGATTCTGAAATGAAAGGTAAAAAGCTCAAGAATAATACTTCTGTAGTAATGAGACAAAGACTCTCTGCTCATCTTATCCTTTAATTTCAAAGAATTGTATTTATTTCATAGTAAAAGGTAAATACTCGTTATTATTAGTATTTATTTTATATTGAACTGCACCACATGACACCCTATAACATTTGTGAGGGACTAGTATCTCTAATGGTAAAGCAACGTAATTCTACGTAATCTTCCCAATGAAATGACGTTAGCGCGGGATGAATAAAATCTATAACCACTTTGTACAGACACAGAGAAATCTCACCCGAGTGTCAAAGATTTGCAATCCACGACGAGGCTTGGATGTTGTAAATCTTTTCGCACGAGGGTGAGATTTACCGGTTCCTGTACAAAGTGGTGGTGGTTGATTTTTCTCTCACCCTCAATAACGTGTTTCTAAGTAGTAAATATATTGATGAAACACCGTATACAAGCGGACGAAATACGTCAAAAGTATGTCAAAACTTACCGGAAATCACGTCAGGGGGGTTCGGGACAACCACGCGGGGTGCGAGACAGAGATATCTCAGAACGGGTACATTGATGGACTTCTCTGTCCGGGGTGAGAGATATCGTCTTCTTGTATCATTGCGATACTAATATAGACATTAGTCCCGCACAAACGTTATCTTGTATCAGGTGGTACATGAAATAGTTTTATGGCAAGGCTACACTCATGCTACTTACCAGACTCTGTAGAACTATTCAATACCGGTGATTCTTCGAATTTACTATCATCATCCTCGATGTCTACAACATTTATTTCCTCTTCCGGCGTCTCATTCAAAGTGTCAGTATCCGTCTCCGAGACCGATTTTAAGTCACTTGTTACCGTTTCCGGATCCGCTTTTGCATATGTTGCTTCATCATTGAAGAAGACTACAATTTCATCGTTGGGTTTGATATGTTTTATGACCTGAAACACTGCTTGGCCTTTCACCAATGTAGCAACTATGTTCACGTCATTAATGTCCGTCGAAGACTTTATAAATCTTATCCAATTACAATGCCGTACATCTCTTTCCTCAACCTCAAAAATTTCGTCATGACAACCAAATTTGTTCCTAATCTGTAAACGAAAAGCAACACGTGTTAAAAAAAATATTATCATACGAACGGAGATTTGAATAAGATGTCTGTACGTCTGCAAGGAAAGCTGGATTCGGATGGTTTTGAACGTCAAAATGCTACCTCAAGATACAGTTTAAAAAAAAAACGTAAAAATAACAAGTGTGCACTTTTGAATGGTCCATTTGCGTATGAAATATTGACAATAAACTTTCTAAAAAGACTGCCAGTAAAAAGTTATTTAAAAAATATTATTGAACATCGTTTTGCACTACTTTACCTCAGAAATTATTTCTAATTCGAGGCTTTCTATATTTTAAGACTTTATTTTATGACATCAGATGGTAAATGAGGAAGAACTAATAAAAGAAAAAGAAAATAATGAAATATAATTCCAACTTGGATACAATAGCCATAAAATGCATCTTTTATAACAGCTGTCAATTCCTTTATCATTACAATTATAAAAAAAAAAAACAATCACCGGAATTTGTGGATTGGAGTGTCATGTAAATATTGTTTGATTCAATGTAACTTCCTTTATTTGGCGACCCCAATTAGCCAAATAAAAAAAAGGGATAGTGAATGCATTCCTTGTATTTTTTTTTCTATTTATTTATCCAGTTATTTAATTATTAGTCCATAAATATGTTGCTAGGGCAGTATACACTTTCTTAAATACATATAAATTATTTCATTTTATTAGCATGGGGGTTAGCTTTCAGCTAACAATATTCTTTACTGATCGTCAGCAAATATCAGAACTTTCACTACAGATTTAATGCATGACGCAGCTCTAACTCAGAAAGTCTGGACAAACGCATAATGAAATTCAATTACATGATCAATGCATTCATTGTTAGATTCAGCACCTCAGTTTGATCTCGTCTGTTTATCACGGTCAGTTACAAAAGTCAAAGTTCGCCACGCGAATCAATTAGTTGAAGAAGTTTACAATGTCGATAGCCTTGTTATTATGCTATAGAAGTCAAGAAGAACGATAATAACAGTGTTAAACAGATGTAGCGAGCATCCGTCTGTCAACTTGTGCACGTGAGCCCACCACGAGACAATTCTTCTGGTGACGTAATTTGTAATCGCATCCTTTGCATGACCTTATAAATTTGAGGAACCTTCCCTGCAAACATTGTTACATTTTAAATTTTTAAATACGAATTTTATGGAATTTTTTTGCAAACAACCGTTCTTCCTTGCTATTTTCGACGTGGTTTTTTGATATCTTCAATATGCGTGTTGCTAGTTGCTGGTGAAGTATCTCAAAATTAAGTCTACGGCCAATGGGCAGTCAGGGGTCTCTATAGCCAACATCGCCTAAGACCCGGGACCCCGGGTTTTATTTCCACGACCTGCTTTTCTCGCCTCAAAAGGCAAGTGCTTCGCAAAAAAGTAGTTGCTATTTACATGAATGAGTTCAGTTTGTTTCACCCGTATTCGAACCCGAAACCTCGTACACATTTGAGAAACACTCTAACTACTGGGTGAAATACCTGTATTGGTTCAGTAACAAGTAGATTCCGTTGAAAAATTTTTAAAGAACAAACTCTTCTTTAAGACTGTTTTTCCGGCCTCGTGGATTCTCGGTCCCATACATTCCATCGTAAGAAGGAACAGATGCTGATAGCAGTTGGCTAACTTGGTTACATCACATCTCATTGTTCATGTAACCGGATTTGAGTTTATTTTTGAAGCACCATATGACGAGGCTCGCAGTTTATCCTTGCTCTTTCTTTGTAGTTGTATTACCAAAGGGTGAATTATCAGTCAGCCATGTTACTTCACGCCGCGTTACCATTAGTTACATCACCTGTCCAATTAAAGTGCTCATCCGCTACTTTGAGCTCTTCAGTCTAAGAGGTAATAAGTGATTCCCACAAATGTAACAACTATTTGATAGAATAGTAATTATGCGTTATTGCCAATTTAAGGGTACAATATCACTTTCATTACAAAAGTATGAATAGACCTTGCACATCAAATAAAGCGGTTGATTTGACTCAAGTGGTGTTTTCAGATCTACTGAGTTCTTAGGGAACAATAGATGAAATGTTTGAATCCGATTTGATGTTCGGCCATTGGCGAGTCCAGTGTTTAGGACATGAAAGAGCTTTTATCGCTCCCACACATTGCAACTGGCATTAAAATTAGCTCTGGTGTGTCTGATCTTGTGAATTGGTATGGTGATTACTAACTCTTCCTAAATTTGATTAGAGTTACAAATGTTTAATTTCTTAGTCATTATATTTTATAAATTCGATACTTTTTCCATGCTTTCAATTCTCCAGTAAGTTTGTTTCTCCAACATTCTCCAACAAGGGACTTTAAGAAAAATGATAGATTTTCTTACTGATGTTTTTTCCAATTAAGATAAATTTTGGGAAACAGATTTTTCCGTTTTGATCACAGAAGACGCATTCAGAGAAGCAAAATAGCAAAAGTTATCATTAAGAAAATAAACCGACGCAAATATGACCAAAGTAGTACAACTGAATTCTAAATATTCTAAATTTGTTATTAATATTTGTTTCTTCTATTCGAAAATAATAATTTGTCAGCTTTGTTGAAATTTCGTCAACTATCAATGGAACTATGACTAATAAATAAAAACCTTGCGTGATAATGAGAATATTGCGAAAGTTTATGTAAAACTGTTTAGTAAAATAGATAGAAACGGGAACAATTCTGAGAGACTTCTGAAAGTACTAACTAGACATAACCTACCTCCAAAACGATATTATCGTAATATTTTATAAGGTTTAGTGAAAATATGATGCAAATTTTATTTCCTCTCGAAAATCCGTTCTAGTTTATTACGTAACAGGTTCATGTTCTTATCTGCATCTGTCGTTAGTTATCGGTACTTACTGCTAATCTTGATCACCCAAGTGTTTACACTCATAATCAAATCTGTGAAGTAGTGGTCTTTAATTACAGTAATCGCTGTTTTATCTGATTTTATTTATCTCCTTGAGAAAACCAGATCCACGGTTTTATCAGAATTGTCAACATTTTATTAATCATTATCTTATTGCCCCACGTGGCTGAAATTTTAGAAATTGTATCCATGAAGTGTGGGACAGTGGAGTCTTTAGATAAATTGATTTCAAAGTTACAGAACATGAGATATTCATTGGCTATTCCAGATATTTAAATGGGTCACCATAGTTACGTAATCAAAACTTCAATTGGTTAACCACTGTTAATTTGAACACTACAAATAGACAACCATGGAAGATTATTTACAAATATGTAACTTTAACAAAAGTTATTACTTCAGACAAAATATGTAATATAATATATAATAATTTTAATTTTTAAAAAAGCAGCATATATAT
>JACSZP010015039.1:0-17157 GCA_016161895.1 Pinna nobilis | reverse complement strand
AATCTGTGCGAAGGACTGCTTTATTGCGTTATAAATTTGGCAACAATTGGTGATGACGTCGTTGCACTAAAATTGACCTGTAGAACGATATTTTGGAAATACGCAAATCAATTCATTGCCAGTGAGTTATCACCATTCTTCAAATTCTCTGGCAAGAATATCGAATGAATTAATGTAGTTAACCATGTGATTGATTTATCTTTCAATACATATTTTCTGACAAGGAAGTTGATTGAAATAGTGCTCCTGGATCATTATCAGAAGTAGTAAGACTCGAAATTATTCCTCTGACGTGACGATCAGCACTTTGGGAAGAATGCAGGATGATGAACATGTGGCAAAAGGTTACAAAGTTAAAGGAGTAGAGTGTTATTCTAGAGCGTTTACAACTTATATATTTAAGTTGTTGAAGGATTTTCCAGCCCCAAGTCCTTTGTCATCTCATAAAACGCTTAGTCTCGAATGTCGAAGAAATACATTCTGTCAAGAAAACATTCTGGAATTTCGAACAAAGGAATGGAAGCGTTAGGGATTGTAAAGTAAAGGTGTAGATATAAATCACAAGATGAAAGAGGAATTTGTTCAAATATGATTGCAAATCTTGTAAGACAAGACATTTTTAAATTGTAATTTTCATCATTTCAACCAAAGGAAAATAAAGAAATATTTATATCTGTAATATTTATATATAGATGATATAATGTTACATTCAAATGGCCGGTATTTTTGGGCCGCCGTGGCCGAGTGGTTAGCGTGTTCGACTGCGAATCGAAAGATCTGGGTTCGAGCCGCGTAGCGCCACTCCGCGGTTGGCCGTCTTGTCTTTCGGATGAGGCAGTAAAAACCGAGGTCCCGTGTCACAGTAGGTGTTGGCACGTTAAAGAACCCTCCCTGCTCTACACCCAGCAGTGCCGAGCATAGGCGAACTTCACGGCACACGGTGACGTCTCCATATGAGTGAAATATTCTTGAGTGGGACGTTAAACAACAATACCATACCATACAGTATTTTTTGTTTTGAGAACAGTTTTTAATGTACCCACGTGGAGCATAAGTTGCTTTCCATTCCAGAGCACATGTGTTTTCGACCGAATATTAGTGGGGTTCGTGTTAAGGCGCGTTCACACCTATCCGTTTTTTTTTTTTTGCGTCCGTACTCGCACCCGTCATCCGTCAAAGTGGAATCAACATTATTTGTTTGAAATGTACAAACCTTTCCGCACCCGCTTCCGTACCCGCTTCCGCACCCGCTTCCGCACAAATCGATCTGAGACCGATTTTTGACGGAAGCGGGTGCGGACGGTAATCATGATATCACGGGTACCTTGGAGGTTGATCTCGCCTCCAACTATGTTTATTTTAATATATTTTGAAGTACAAGTGTGTACACACATGATGGATGACGGGCGACGGATGACGGGTGCGGAAGCGGACGAGAAAAAACGGATAGGTGTAAACGCGCCTTTACTCTAATTTTTGGTGTATGTATCTCGATATTTTTGGCAAGCTAAAATTTGGACATCTACGATCGAATCATGCTTGAGTTCAACCACCCGGGAATAATTGTGATGTCTTGAAGAACATGGTATATTACGATAATCGGAGTTGCAAACCTTTACGTAGAAAAGTCGTAGCAAAAAAATTGTAGTAAACGCCTGTTTAAGCAGAGAAATGGAATCCAGGAGTATTTTTCTATGTTATTGCATTCTTGTTTAACATACGTCCGTTCAAGATTCTTAACGAATATAGAGATATCAAGGTTTGTCACCCTTCTGAATAAAATCCCATCATTTCATTGGTCAATGCACAAGTTATATCTAACCGTATGTCCCTGAACAGGCTGTATATATTGTTTTGTATGTACCGCCTGGCGCGTGTGGGCAAAAGTAAGCACTCTACGCCCTCTCCCCGTCAGCGGATTTAGTACAAGTACTCTGACATCCTTATTAATAGCAAATATTTCGCAGATCTTACCCATAAATACTGAGCTTGCTTTATTTAAGCAATGAAAACAGATAAACAGTTCTCTAGACCTTGCCTAATGTTTAGCTGATCATATATAAACAGAGATGAGGTTCGATCCCGATCGCATTGATGCACTGGGTGTTTGGCTAAGTGAAATGCGTTGTGAACACACATGGGGCATGTTGTTGTTCAACGCTTGGCAGAGGCGCCTGTTTTTTACTGTTCTTCAGACGAGACAGCAATGACCCTCTCTGGCATTCGGAAGCGTATCTACAAAAGTGAAAGTTAATCGATTGGGAAGTTATACAACGACAAAACATCATCATGAATGTTCTCCAATTACTGTTAGAGATGAAATCCGGTATTTCCACCCACTAATATATAAATATTTTGAACAACGTTATTCTGGACTTTCGAGTTAGCCAGGATTACGGTACCGTTAAGATTCTGCAATTTTAATTGCACCTTTCCAATTTTGTTTCTCATGTATGCAAACAGTTTTCATATTTACTTTCATACTTGTGGAAGGTATGAAATATCCTTATGTGTTCGCTTATTAACTTTATTTTGAGTAACTGAATTCAAGATACTCTTGAAATATACTGCAGAGTATCGTAATTTGAACATCAAATAAAGCGAGCGGAGGAAAATTTGCGGACACAATGGGAATCGAACCCAGAGCCAACCAAACACTAGCAGTCCGCTTTTAATGACTAAGCTATTGACACTGTCTGTGTCAACTTCAAACCGGAAATATAGTAGAGGAACATTTTTTCATGCCTCGGGTGATTAGTGAGAATAAGCAATTGGATTATCCCAAATTACGGTACTCTTTTTAAGCTGTAATACATGATAGAATATCGATCAGACAGCAATACACAAACACAATTAAAAGTTAATATGATGAAAACAGTAATCACGAGATCAAGATGATGTATTTTGTAGAGTTTGGTTTCTCTTAATTGCTTTGAGCCTTAAATTTTCTTTTTAAATTCTCAGATTTATTTTTCTAGAAAGTTTGAGCATATCAAAAACGTACTTCAGAAGGGAAAAGTCTTTATTTTCAAAAGATAACAAATTTGAATACAACGTTTTGCAATTAATCTTTGTGAAAAAAACATACTATTTTAGTAACACTAGCAGCTTTCCATATGGGGACTATGCCAGATAAACATTTTAACTAAAGCGCTGGATGGACGTTATGGTAATTATTATCGAGTTGTTTGTTCATGCTAGAATTCTAAATCGTTCAGCACTTACGTCTGTACAATTTATAGGTGCATGTATATGTAATGTTGTTTTTCTTCTTTTTTCTTTTTGATATTTTACTTAAGCGT
This sequence comes from Pinna nobilis, assembly GCA_016161895.1. Taxonomy (NCBI): domain Eukaryota; kingdom Metazoa; phylum Mollusca; class Bivalvia; order Pterioida; family Pinnidae; genus Pinna; species Pinna nobilis. The sequence goes on along the minus strand of JACSZP010015039.1, from coordinate 13,855 downwards.
TGTCATGTTTTTTATACTAGTCATTCTTTTCATGCAGAATTAAAAGTGAAGGGCACAAATGGATACATGTTCTTCATTTTTGCACATGGCGTAAAGAAAAATGTAGTATAGTAAATGTAGATATTTGTATAGATTTATACATAGTCATACATACATAGTCATACATACATACATACATACATACACACATACATACATACATCCCTATTATATGCGTCCAGGAAAGAATGAAGGCGACAAAAGTAACCGAAATAAGATAATAAACATGTTTAAGATAAGCTACATTAAGAACATAATTGTGGTTATGCATTTTTATGTTTACTAGTTGTGATAGTATTTACAATTAAGGTTCTGTTGATTTATGCCTCATATTACTGACAAAATATATCAACAGCCTCATAACAAATATTTACAGTACACGAATCAATTTGAACCATCTGTCTAATTTCAACTACACTAATTTAGATATACATGTTTTATCGTTCTAATTCCGTTGTATTTAATATGCGACTCTTTTTAGTTATTATGTAATCATCCAGTGTGTACTGTACTACTGACCTGGTAGTTTGAGCACGTGTGCTGTAAATACGGATTAAGACCTCAGCTGATGCCACAGTTAACAAATATCTGTTCACCAAGTGAACGGAGTGTTGCAGTATACATTGCTGTAGAAACTTTATGTCAACTTGCTCCGTGAGTGCAAAAAACATACCTGTATTTGAAATCAATGACCGACTTTTGGTGACATCTCAATTTCAATGAAAAGTTACACAAAATGATAAACCGAGGCAGCTAAAGTGATGTAACCGTGATCATGCAAGAATTGTAGATAATTAAGAATTGAAGATAAAACTTAATACAATTTAACAACAACGACAACAACAAAAACTTTAATCTTAACTTGTATAAACTTAAATACGGCTTGATACGATTGGTACATAAACTAAAAGGGGGGGGGGGGCTTTATCAATATTTCAGTGGTCTTTTATTTATTTGATTGAAAGTATTCTCCATTTTCCTCGTGATTTCCTTTTACATAACAGAAGAGAAATATTCTGGATATCTATTTTTTTAATCTACAAAAAGAATTTACGTACGAGCAAAAAAGTTAACATTATATTCATACCCCTTGCAGAATAATCCGTTCGTATTGTTTATAAATTTCATGAAGTAATAAATGGGTTGAGTATTCATTTTGTTGCTAAACCTTATATTACTTTATAAATTACATATTTTTGACAATAATTAATGCACATCAGCATTTTTATGAAAACTGTTTGAGTATGTTTCTTGTCAGTTATATTTATATATCATTTTTATTAAACATATATTTCACGGTATACTGATGCTAGAATAATTAACATTCCAAAAATATGTTCGTATTTTTGCGTCCTTTTTTTATATTTTGTTTAGTGCCAGAGGTAGTTCAAATTACATTTGTCCTTCAGCCACTTATTCATTATGGAATGTTCCATACCATAATTCTGTCGTATTCTACATGCGTAAAAAGGAGACTGTATAATTAATGTATGTTTATACTGAAGTGACGGTAAACATTATTTTTTGTCTTAAGTAGTTGTCTTAATTAATGTAATATAAAAACAATTTATGCAAAAACAAGACGATTGTTGAAAACATGCCACAAATATTACATAATGGTATAAAAACAGTATTAAATTGAATCACACGTAAAAAATGCATTGCTAGTGCATCTCAATACACATACATAGGTAATCAGATAAACGTGTATCGCAATAAAAACATAGTGATATATTACAACGCATACACAGAGACATACAATCAACCGTGAAGCCTTTTACAAATTGATCATAACTAATATGAGGAACCACATATTACGTGACGTTTGAGCGCGATAGCCATTAGAACACAAACACATGCATGCCTATGCACATCACACAAACCCATATAATTGAAATAATATAATGAAATTGATACTACACTGAAAAATAGTTATAACCCGCTATTCTTAATAAAGTGATTGTTGGCAATATATCCAATTATGATAAAAATATCAACAAGTAATTGATAAAGTGAGAGTTTTTGAAAGAGGCAGACCTATTCATTTAAAATGAAAAAAGCGAATTGCAAACGCATATATAATAAATAAATGAATAAAAATAAATAAATAAATAAATAAATAAATAAATAAATAAATAATAATGATAAAATAAAATAACCAACAACAACAACAACAACATTGAGATATCTTCAGTAGCCTAAACAAAGAAATCTTCACATGGATGAAAATGATTGCGGTACTTGCATGTTATGCGTATGCTATCTAAATCCCCTCGCATATCATATAACGTATATAGCTTCTCAACGTAGCACATAGTACAATATCTAAAATTTATATGTATACCAGCTAGTTATGATAAATTAAGGTATCAAGCTAATGGAAGATCTACCTTGATTCATACAGTATCAACCCTCGAATCTATTTTGAAAATCAACTAACAAGATGTTAAATGAATGTTAAATAAATACATAACGGAGGAAAAGGTCTTAGGAGCACGTAAAACACTATACAGGGGCTGACACATGTCATTGTGGCTGGCTCCCTGTCTGTGTCACCATGCATCACTTGGACATTGTTCTGTTCAGTTTTCAGCGAGTACGCGTTCAAATTGGCCCGATGACAGAATTTCACTTATCAACTAGGAAGGTCGATCGTCATACAGTGTACATCAAGATTAATTAAATGCCATTTGCACATCAGAAATACTATCGAAATGTTGACCTTCTCCACCTTCTGAATTTTGAAAAAATGCATGACAGTATCAAAATAAAGCAGGGGACTTTATACTTATAAAGGAATCTATCGTTCAACAATATACGGAGCTGCTATCGTGAATAATTACATAGACAATAATTGCAAGAACAAAACGGCTATCAACAATCTTTAAAACGTCACTCAGCTGATTTCTTAGTAAAGAGTTTTTATGATCATCATTAATCTGCACATTTTGAGTTTTCTGTGCTGTGTTTGATATGCATCTGACATAAGACCCCATTACCTGTTTTATTGTCGTCATAATCACAAACAATGTCGTCAGTGTACCAAAAACACAGCGTTATTATTTCAAAGACAACACACTTTCAAAAGGATTAGTGTTTTTCACTCTAATAATCCGTTTTCAAAGAAATGATATAACCCATATAGTCAATCAAAATGTAATAAAATCGCTTATCAAAAGGCTTGGCGTTTGTTAACATTTTTGTCAGTTCCTCAGTATGAACTATTTGTCCTAAGCGGCACCGTATGTAAATAGGTCATATATCTGAAATGACAAAAATTATATAAACCTAACAGACGTAGGATATTTGTATACTATGCAGTCTTTTTCATCGTCCGCATTATTTCTTCAGCAAATAAAAAAGTGGTTTTTGTTTGTTGTAACAAACTGTGTATAATGTATAGCTCATTAAGATCTAGTTCTATTGAGTTGATTCTTTAAGATTAGTATTTTATTGATTGAAGCTACTTTCTATTGTATCTAGTATTTCAAAGTGAGTTCAATTAATTGTGACGGGGCATAGAAATTTTCTTTAAAAAAAATCAATGTTTAATTAATTTTCTATACATTAAATAATTCGCTGGAAAACGTTGTCCTTGCAATGATTTTGGACAGGTCTACGTAGATTAACAATTAGCAATATTTACATGTTAATATCAAGATATTTTATGAGTAATATCTGCTTACTCATCTACAGTTGCGAACAAAAACTTCGATTTTGGCACATCAAGGTTTGTTTGTTGGCTGAATTGTTGTCTAACGTCCTACTTTCACTTGTATGTAGACATCATCGTGTTCCGGTGAAGGGCGACAGATCGCACCTATGCTCGCCACTTATGGCCTTGTTGCAGGGTTCTTTGACGTGCCGACACCTACTGATACACGGGACCTTATTTTTACTGTTTCATCGCGAAATAGGGACAACCAACCGCAGCAGGGTTCGCGCTCGAACCTTAGGCCTCATGATCAGAAGTCGACCACGCTAACGACTAGGCTGCTCCGAAACATCAAGGTAAATATCATAAGACACAACATCCCTATTCTATTGATATAATAAATGTGCGACAAAAAACTCCATTATAGTTAAGGGTAAATTTGATCTTAATCCTGATCTAGTTGATAATTTTGTAGTTACATAATTGTTCAGAAATGAATATGTCTTAATAACTCATTCCAGTCAAAATTTGTATTCTTAGATTTTTAGTTTTTTATGACGTCTTAAACGTAATATTATACATTTCCTTCACTCTGAACAGTCTTTCGTATTTCAAATAAATCTAAGTATTTAACCTCGATTTATAAGTCTTAAAGCTCAATTCAAATTCAAATACAATCCATTTTGAAAATTTACCAGGGCACACTATTATTCATCATTTATTTGATTTTTGTTTCAATTTCATCTGAATAAACATTTTATCAATCCCGTTATCTTGGATGCATATGAATGATATGAAAGATATGATAAAACACACACACACACACACACACACACACACACACACGCACACACACACACACACACACACGCACACACACACACACACACAAGCACAATTAGTTATCCGATCTTTTTCAAGCCTTCAGGCGGGGATTTCATTTGCAGTTCTCGAATAGTTTCAAAAATATGTCAAGGCTCCCCCGTATGGTACAGTTTGATTCCGTTTCTGTTTCTTGATGTCCAAAAATAAGTGCGTCTGTACTCTTTATTTATTCTCGTTACAAACGAATCGATATCCACGCTCAAAGTGCGAGATTAGAAATATATATATTACAAGTCAGAAATAGCCCCGATCTTATTGCGCTTTACATACTTTAATCAAACATTGCAGGAAAGTTACTTTGATTTGTCAGTATGAACATGCGTATGATATTGCCAAATGTTATAATTATTTTCTGTTGGTAAATACATGAATATTTGAGTATTTGTCAAATATGTACAGAGTTTGTTTAAAGCGTATTCGGAGGCCACTGCCCATTTTGAATTCTCCAGGGTAAAAGCTGCCGATTAGACAAGAGAAGTTGAAAGACCGTTAGCATCCTCAGTAGTGTAAATTTCTCTTTTGGACAAGTAAAGAAAATTTGAAACCATCTTATCAAAATAGCTCAACTAAAAATTATTTTATGATCCTTCATGTTTTCATAGTTCCTGTTTCTAATTAATTCAATGTTAGAAATTATATCTTGTATTCACCTAATGTATTTCTAAAATATCACTTTATCTTAAGTTATAAATTGTTCATGTACAAAATGTGATATATCTTATTATTTACACAGCTATTGACTCGACTAAAAGGAGCAAAAATTGTCTCATAAATGCCCTCTTTTCTTTCATAAATCAAAAATTTACAGACCGAAACTGAATTATAGCCCGTTTACATGAAAAATGAGACGAAGAGTTAAATCTTGTAATTCTCCGTATTTCATCCGCGGATAAATCACAGTAAGAAAACACTACAAACAGCGGATGGAATCTGTAACTGTATATGTAACATTTGATTTGTCAGTGACAAAATTATTTCTGTTGCTTTTGTTGACCTGCTCTGGGCATATCACCAATGACCTTGGATATAGACACTGACACCTTCTGTTCAGGCACAATCTGTGTGAATTATTTTCTGAGTTGCATAATCAATTCTTTCTTTAAGTCTTATAATCGGTTTTGTTACAGCGTTTGTCGCTACCTTTATGAACTTCGGGTCTTTTTGTTCTACTTCAGTAGTTTTTCGTTTTCATCTTGAAAAAAGCTAGAGGGTACTATTTCAAATATTTAGAAATCTTGATTTAATTGTCTAAAATTACTTTACATGAAATAAATACACACAATACAGAAATGGTAACATAAGAAACATCTAGATTAAATTGTTTACCCTGTTTAGCAATTAAACGCACATAATATCATTTTACGGGTGAATGTAAGGTTTTATATTGAAATATTCATGATAATAAAAGGACGAAAGACAGCAGTTTAAAGACGCGAATCATTTTTAGCTTTGCTCATTATAGACTACAGAAAAGAGAATTTTACGGAATCCCAAGGCATTTTATAAATCATATAAATTATCAATGAATTATTAAATTCAATTTAAAATGTTCAAATTTGAATTAAACGTAAGCTAAATCGATTTATCCATCAAGTTATCTTCTAGTTGTACGAGGAGATTTGAAAACTGTTGCATGTGTGTGATTTAAACATCTCTTGCATCGGGCATAACTAACATCAGTACTTTAAAGAATAGGACACAGCATTTTGGTAGTACCAGAGTGAAATGAATATTCAAGTTAAAGGTACTTGTCTCTTGGTGAAATATTTGGGGTTTAGACTTACTGTGTTTTGGGGTTTCTGTCAGCCTGTCCGAATACTTAAGCTAATTTATATCACTTTATTATGATGATAGATAAAGCTTTCATACTTCACATGTGTATTTTGCATGCAAACAACATTTATTTGTCGCTTAGTAATTAATGGATAATGTGTCCTTGATCATGACGGTTAATCACTTTAAAGAACCTTTCCTTTGTCCTTGGCATATCTTTCAAATAATTAATAAATGGGACTATAATATATGCATTTGTCATTACAAAACTTTTGACCTGATGCAAAAAATTTCGATTCTATGATTTGGATCTTTATGTTTGGTAATGTAAGGAATATACAACATTTTTCGTTGCTATCTTACATTGTCTTTTTCAATATCTTTTTTTTTAGTTTATGTATCTGTAGTACTTTAATGAAAACGGATTTATGCGTGAAAATTGGGGACCCGTAAGGTATATATGATATTCCGGAAATCATACTTAAAGGCTAGTATGTACTCGCATGCCGAACATTCATTGGCTTACGTACAACCGGATCTTAGCAAATTGTTAATTTCTCATCTCTCTCTTTTACTCATGGAAGTAAGAAAAAAAGAAACGGATCTCAAAATCAGTCGGATGAAAGGAAGGACGGTATATGGGACCTGATGTGTGCCCCGGTCATTTATGGCGGATGCATATACTAATATAGATAATAATCTTGATTAATTAGACATAGCAGGTTAAATAATTTAGTATTATTTTAAAGGTGTGTAATTTACAAAAATTGAGGATATGGAATGAGCACTTATATAGGTAGAATCAGAATCAGAATCATTTAGTAAATGCCCTCTTTTGAATCACCGATTAACACAAGTCATCTTTCAGTCATGAATTACGGAATATACCTCATCTTGAGCAGTGATGAGTGAAAAAGGGTAGCTTTAGATTAGATATCTGAATGTCGAGTACATATGATAACTACTTAAAATAAATACAATGGCTACAAGTATTGCTGTCATTTAGTGCATGTTTTTCAAGGTTTATAGGATTTACTATACTATCATCTTGACTCGATCAGGTGGATGAATGATGTAGTTTGAAAATGTTTTTCAGTCTATTGTTGTATAATAGAACAGATAAATCCAGAAAAGAAGTTTTATTAAAATTATTTTGAAATGCACATATTATTTTACATGTTATTATATTAATCGAAGAAGTAGAATATTTACAGGATAATCTCCGATACTGTCGGAGTAATTCTGGATACGACAGAATACTTTGTGACTTATTAACAGGATTTTTTTACGTTAATACAATGGCAAAGATGGCACCATTTTCTGTGTTTTACATTTGTGTAAACAAATCAGCGGATTCAGACTTATTCGCATAGTATGATCCCTGACAATAAACTGGCTCTTGAAATCTGAAATCCAAGAGTTGCATGAACAGTATTGATCCAAACTTAAGCTTATTGCCACTTTTATACTATTATGAGGTGGTTGAAAAATAAAGCACAAAATAAATGCTTCTGTGTTTATATTCTTTAAAGCAGAACGATAAAGCAAATGTATTGTCTTCATCAAAGGCTGCACATTTGATCACTTTACAAATTTCACAAAATATTAGCAATTTTGTCAACAAAGGATGTTATTCTAAAGTTAAGATCAAATCGTCCTTTTACGCAATACACCGTACAATGCGTTTGTATTTCTTGCAATATACCTTGACTGCATTTTATTGTAGACGAAATGTGAAACGTTTATTTGCATGTACCTTATCAATATCTATTTCATTTTAAAAAGGGGACCCGAAAATCGAATTTAGCGGCAACAAAACAACAATTTTAAATATATAATCTCAACAAATACAATAAAATTCTGACGTTAACTTGGTATTGAAACTTTACCATTGACCATACCACCGTTCAACGTAGCAAAATAACAAGGGAAACTGTTTGCTGACACAGTTTCTTTACGATTTGTGATTGTTTTTCATATTGAGACATTTTTCCACCTTGCTTGTGCTATAGAAATGAGGATTTAGAATGTCGCTCCGTACTGTTCAATTTTGTTATTGTTATTCATTAAACTTTTATTCAATTAACATCATTTCAGTTATAAGTTGACGCAGATATACAATTTGACCTATATAAAAAAAAATAAACGGAGACAATGTGTAACTACATGTAGTTGCTATGTATTTTAAAGTCAAAGAAAGTTGTCTGCAAAACGATTCAAGACACTTTAACATTATTTTTGAAAATGAAAAGCAGGTAAACCATGACAAAAAGTAATAGGAATTAGATAACTTTCGACAAAATGCCATTAAATGTACTAATAATTTAAATAGGTAAATGCATTTCGTTTTCCCATAAAGCTATAATCTGGAACATTGAATGTATCCTAATTATAAAGCAAAGATAGAGACTTCGCTATTATGGCTGACGCTCCAAATTTTATTAATAAATGGCGTTCATAAACGAACTGATGACCAACAGATATAGTTCAACCCGCTGCCAACGACGAGTAGATTGACAGGTTCTTGAAAATTGGAATCTTGTTCAGATGCTAGTATCTTTTGTTATTTTATCAACTTTTCACAAAAAAAAAAAAAAAAAAGAAACCTTGAATTTCAGATTTCGAAAAAAAATAATGTTTAATGTTAGTCTAATGCCAAAAGAGTACAATCAACAAATAAAAAAACTTCGTCCGTTGGTCTGTCTAGGAAAAAATATACTTAATTCAAATTTTCAATCAACCGTCGGAACCATTCGGGGACATATTATAATGCTCGATATTTTATTCATTCTAAAATCTATTTTATACTCAGTCATTAGAGAAGATAACCGTTCTAGACTTAGCGACATGTAGAATGATTTGTATTTAAAGGGAAATAACTCGAATTTTATCGAATTCAAAGTTTGTCTATTATCAAGTAATCAAACGTTTTTGTATTTTCGGCACATATTATTCTCATTTGAAAATATTAGATACAAAATCAATATTTTTGGTCTCTGATAGTTACTGGGATAAAAAATGTATGTGAAAAAAAGTAAAAATATTGCTCGAAAGGGTACTGGAATTTTAGAGTGAGGTAGTGGTTCGTGTGATAATCACATGTACTTTAACATCGAAGCATCGAAAAATTATTGAAAAGGACAACTGGGGCTTTTGGGGAAGCATACAGAGACAGCCTAGCTAGACTTAGTTAGACTTTTGTCACTAATTGTTTATAATGCCTTTCAAAAATATATCTTTCACTGGGTCTAATAACGATCGTTCAATGGTGACTTTAATATTTTGTGATGTCTGCATAGGACTTTGGTAGTTATTATAGAACTAAAAAGGACATTTACGAGAGAGAGAGAGAGAGAGAGAGAGAGAGAGAGAGAGAGAGAGACCCACGGCATTACTATGATAGACTAAAAGTTACTAGACTTAAAACTACGGCGTTGCTTTATTACCACTTGACAGCTTGAAAGCCATAAAGGCAATGCAAGACTTTACAAATCTAAACGCCTAACGGTGTATAATTAGAATGGATAATGACAGGAATACTGAAAGTTGGTCGTCGAAATATTCTTACATGTGATTTGTCCGACAACACGTTTTTGTTGAAAACACACGACGAGAGCAAAAATTTGACAGGAGAAATCCAAAAAGTCTGATTCCATTTAAACGCGACAACAAATATACATATAATCAAAGAGGGAAAACTGTTACATTTAAATATCGTGTAGTTGGCTGGTTGGCTTTACTACTGTTTTCCTCCACATCGAAGAATGTTTTATTTGGGGGGAATACCACCGTGTGCCTGTGAAGGGCTATGTCCTATGCTCGGCACTTATAGCCATTGGGCAGTTATGTCTCTTTAACGTGCAAACACCTCTGAAATGGGACTTCAGGTTTGATTATCTCAATCAAAAGAAAATGTTAACGGAATCCAGAACCCATGACCTTGAGGTTAGAAGGTGAGCACGAAGGCATGGTGGGATCTAGTGCCTAGGAGGACTAAGCATCCCCTGTTGACCGGTCATATCCGCAGTTAGTCCTATGTCTTGATCAGTTAAACAGAGTAATTAAACAACCGGCATAAAACACGTCAGACAGCATTTGTCCTTGTGACAAGTCGTATTGGCAAACCAGACCATTGTACGGACCGTAAAATGAAAAAACAAACAGACTTTAACCGACACTTTGAACCCTGTAACATCAACATGATTGTCAGTAGCCTTCCTTGATTTAAAGACCGATCTTACGCTAAACAAGCTCTTGTTGCTATATAAATATTGGAAGTTGACAATAGAGCAGCTGAAGTCATCCCGTTTATTATAAAATTGAGTTGTCAGTTTACCGCTAAGGCCTTTATTCAGTAAAATATCAAAATACGAAGCAGGCCTTGACGACTCTGTAGTATCTTTTATCTCGAATTCACTGGGGTTGATGGAATTGACATAAGAATGAACATGGTTGTTGGTAATTGATAAAACGTCGTCAAAATATCTTAATGTCGAGTTGAAGGCAACAACAAGAGACTTTTTTCTTATGTAGAAGCTTTTGAACAAATTTTGTCTCATAAGAATACAAAAGCCGGTCAGCTTATTGAAGAGCACAATTTGTTCCAAAGGGAATTCCAACAGAATGTTTGAAGATCTGACCACCAAAGACTACAAAAGTCGACGAGGAACTCTTTTCAATATCCACCTCGAAGTACGTGTGCGTAGAATCAGAATGACTTTTTAAATTTTTTTTAATGACTGAACACCAAATCTGAATAACTCCTACCGCCATTTTGTTGAATTTATTTATTGCGAAAAATGGCTGTGCAAAGTGTTGAAAAGTCATACGTTTTGATGCTGTTAATTTGGGAAAACATATGTGACTTCAAATTCACTAAAAGCTCTTAGAATTTTGTAGAAGCCACATAACACCTCTGGTATATGTTATGGCACTGCTGATATTCTCTTGAGGACTTAAGAAAGGGTTGTTTTGTAGAACATATACTGGAACCAGCAACGTATCTTTGTTTGTATGGTTTGTCGTGTGAAGTTAAGGAATCCAGTAAAGTTACGGTAACTCATAATCATTAGTCCCATTGACTGAATATCAAATGTGTTCAAAACTGAAGCGTGATTTTGAAAAAAAAAACTTTTTGTGAAAGGGCAGTTGGAATGTATGTATGATTATCAAATGTGGAACTAATTCTAAGTTCGTTCAGTATACAGTTGTAATGATACGCCTTACAAACATAGGCAATGATATTTCTGGCTTTACCAGGTGGACCCCAAACAGAATCTTCATGTTCACTATAACCTGTCTAATTCTTGCATCACTTCTGGTTTACTAAAACAGAGGATAGATGGATAGTATGTATCATGTACTACACTCCCCCGATCCAAAAAAGCATAAGGACATTTCGAGATAAAACCGTAAAATCAAAAAGTACATGTGTTTCCTTTTAGATGAATATCTAATGGAATGTTATTAGATATTTATTTGTAGTGATAAATCTTAATATTTTCTTGGGTTAGACGCACTGTTGGTGACGTTTTCTGTACTTTTGCTGAGATGTACTATACAAAGTGTGTTGATCGGTGGTTCATATACACGCATGGATACTGGATGCAACACTCTTTCAATTAATATCGTAGTTGTTAATGTGTATCTAGTTTAGATGCATTATTTTTTGAATAAAACCTTTCACTCCATGAGACCAAACGATTGTGACAACATATAAAAGAACAACATTCGACTGCTGTAATATGTATTGTGTGCTTGGCAATCGATTTCCGTCGTAGATTTAATTCTGAAAGCATTCCTACATAAATCGTATACAAAAAAAAAACCCACAAAAACTAAGAACCTCCGAATATACCAAAAGTAGAATCAGATACCAGGTAAGCATCCCATATATAGACCGGTCACATCATCTGCCAGCCCAATATCTTCATATGTAATCAGGGTTATCCGAAATAAAATCCAAGGTGTGTAGATACAGCATTCTACCAATTGACAGATTGTATTTGAAGTCTATGAAATGTTAAATTGAAAGAAGACTTTTAAACAACTGTAATATAAACTTATTTGCTAGTAGCCCGCCGAGATTTTAAAACCGATAAACCGATCATACGCAGAACAAGCTATTGGGTATCGAAGTAGTGGAGAGACAAGAATGCGAAATGCAGATCATGATGGGATATTGCTATTTATATATGGGGAGTCGACGATGGAGCTGCGAAGTCTTACTCTTTATCATAAACAAGTTCTGTTACCAGTTAACCGTGTGCGTTATCGTGTATGTTCAATTAGACATCAGAGTACACAGTAGACATGACAAACGTTGCAAACTCATGGTTTCTTTTATCTCCAGTTTACAGGGATTTATTGCAGCAACATCTGAATAGTGATGATCATTGTTAACATATAACAGTCTTCGATAAAGTATATCTAACTGGCGAGATGTTGGTAACAGGAAGATATTTTTTTTCTTCTCGAAAAATATAAAGGCAGGTCAGCGAACACAGGAGCACAATTGGTCCCAATGAGATTTCCCATAGAATGTCGGAAGACCCGATCAACAAAGACTACGTAGATATTATCAACGTGGAACTCCAGCGCCTTTTTAAAATTACAATTAGAGTACTTGTGCGGAGAATCAGAGTGGTGTATAGCAATGTAATTTTTGACTGACCCGTCACTGGATATCAATGTTTGATGTTTCGAAGCTTTGTTGAAGCAATTGTAATGAAGTAAAATATATAGTCTTTAATTCATCGTGAGGAACAGGCGTGTAAAGTGTTGAAAAGGCATACACTTTGATATTATTGATTTTAGAAAAAAAAATATGTAACTTTAAATTTACTGAAAAAGAATTATTTTTTAAATCTAAATTTGAGGAAAAATTCTGGCATTAACTGTCTAATATTGCGTTTGAAGTGCTCCTTCAATACTGATATTTACGACCAAAGATTCGTGCTCTTGAGATTATCTACTGGATCCAGCAATGTATATAACTTTGTTTTAAGGGACTTTGTAAAGATTAGGAATCGTGAAAAGGTTTCATAACTCATATTCATTCGTCGCATGGAAAGGAATATCAAATTTGTTAAAAACGAATGCGTGATTGCGAAGAATTGTATCTTCTGAAAGGGTAGTTGGAGTATAAATCCGATTTAAAAATGATAAATTAATGCCGTATTTGTTTTGAAAGCAAACCTAACAAAATTATTGTTACAAGATGTGTAAGTCAAGTACAAAACATTGTTTCATGTAACCTTTTTTGTTTGTTTGTTTGTTTGGTATATTTTACCATGTTCAGTTCACATAAACCTTATTCATTTGTCGTTTCATGGAACTTTTACACTCTTTTTTGAAGTAGTCATTGTTTCAATATATTCGATTTTTTCTTGGCATCTTTGATTAAACCTAGATATATAAATTAGAGTTCGGTAGCTCATAAATACTTTAATTATTACAAGTAGTAATAGGCGGCTCGATGGTCCGCCATTTGAATTTTGGCGG
>JACSZP010015034.1:664-12735 GCA_016161895.1 Pinna nobilis | reverse complement strand
GATGCTGGTTATTGGCCGGACTTCTTCTGTAGAATGTCGTTTGACCTGCTCCATGGTCCATTCACGGATCTAGGGCGGGGAAGGAGGTCAAGTGGGTTCAGACCCCATGGAATTGGCAAAATATATACCATCATTGGTCAAATATGCTGAGATGCTCATTTTAACAATGTTGTTTATTTTCTTGACAAGTTGGACCCCCGGAAAAAAAATTGGATCCGGCGCGCATGTGATCTGCTTTGCAACTGTGGTCTGTCGTATGTTTGTTGATTCGGCGTCCAAAATCTGTAGGGATGTTATTCTCTGTTGAGATGGAAGTTGGACGCCAAGGTATGGTGAATATCCAGGATACATTGTCGGCACTGTGGGGGTTTAGTTGGTAGACGATGCAGCCTGATTGCGTGCGCTGGTGGCTTGAGATTCGAAAGAAAATCCACAACAATCCCATTTCCCATATCTTATACCATCAACTTGGGATAATTTAGAATCAGGATTTCATGGGATACCGTTAGCTTGCGCTGTACACAGAATCAGATGATCTCTGTTTCATCGTTTCAATTGTTCAAAATCGGGAATATCAGTGGATATTTACAGCTTAGACCGAGTTTAGAATTATATAAAATTACAACTTTGAGTGTACATGAAGTTACAGTAGTATATAAAGTTGTAAGTCGAAGTATAAATAAGATCTTCCACTTTAATATGCTCCTCTCTATAGAACAGATACGGAAGAATACATATATATCTATAAAAATGATATTCAATATAATATTTAATTTGTTATAAAAATACAATGGCGAAGTACATTCTTCCTTTTATAAGTTTATAATCACTATTTATGGAATCACTTTATATAGTTAAACATTTTATTATCAAGTATTATATTTATTCTCGGAACGACTACTTGTACAGGTAACAGATTTGGTCACTACCCTTGGAAAGGCCTCTCTCACACCTACTTATCTAATTAGAATTTTTAACGAGTAGGCGTATCGGGAATAAACCTTTGAAAGATAATCTCATCAGAATACTGACCGTCCAAATCAAAGTCACTATCAGATACATGTTTAGCGCTTTAACTTTTAAGTAGTTATGCGTTCATGAGGAAGTCGCCATATTTCAAAATAGCGCTCCATCTTTGTACGTATGCAAATGTACCCACGATTGGACAAGTTATCCATATCCTAACATGTATCAATATGTCAGTGTGTCGGGTATCAAAATATAGATACTTGAATTTACTCAATACTGACAGGATTTTAATTTGTCAAAAACGATTATTTTGTATTTGTTATTTTGTTTGTTTTTGGTTTGGGGGGGGGGGGGGTGTTATCGATAAACAATGTTAAAGTTGGACATTTGTAGAATTGGCACTTTCGAAATGTAGAGGGTATTGGCTGTGCAGCGTCGAATTTGTCATTTGGAATCATATGTTTATACCGAACACTGTGAAGTAACACATACGAAAACGTTGAGAGCTGTTGTCTTGTCCAATAAGTTCGGCGCAACATAGCATATGCCTGTTCTATTTGTATTATATTAAAACCCTTTATTCAATATTCATTACTCCTGGTAAGCGACCTCCAGATCATAAATGCTAATCTAATGATTTTTTTTCATATTAAATATGTAAACCATAGCTATGGTAATCGTTGGCGGTATTAGACTGATGCATTTTTAAAAATCTAATATATGTCTGGAAATTATTTTTTCAGCTTATTTCGGGAGCAATGTTGCTTCCTACTTTCAGTTTCTCAGGACGTTACTCTACCTTAACTTCCTGACCGGAATACTAATGTTTTGCTTCACAACCGTACCACAGGTAAACAATATAGGTCTCTTTTAATTTCGTTTGAACGACGCAAATATGATTTCTCCATATATTGATAAGAACAAAAGTAAACAATTTTGCCATCACCGATTATGACTTATTCTTGTATTCGAAAATGTGTGACACGACGGGTGTCACGCGTGGAGCAGGATTTTCTCACCCTTCCGGAGCACCTGAACTCACCCCCAGTTTTTAGTGGGGTTCGTGTTACACTAGTTTTAGTTATAAGTGTATTTGTGTATTTCTGTTTGTAATTTTGNNATTCTATTTGGAATGTCCCTTGGTATCTTCTATTTCACCCATTTTATCATGAATACAAAGGCGCGGTTTATATTGAGAATTATATAAAGGGACACTTGATAATCTATTTCAGTTTCTCACATTAGGGAATTGCAGTAGTCTTCTATATTGAGACTGTTATTATTCTAGGCTTGTCATATTTCATCTGGGCATTTTGATATCCTTTGGTACCCCTTCAATTTTATTTAATTGGAAAGGGGCCTCCGTGGCCGAGTGGTCAGTTTGTTCGACTTCGAGCCGAGGGGTCCGGG
Organism: Pinna nobilis; assembly: GCA_016161895.1. Lineage (NCBI taxonomy): Eukaryota > Metazoa > Mollusca > Bivalvia > Pterioida > Pinnidae > Pinna > Pinna nobilis. Next base: position 10,356 of record JACSZP010015034.1, on the reverse strand, counting down.
GTTCGATTCCCGCAGTCGCCACACACAGTAGGTGTTGGCACGTTAAAGAACCCTCCCTGCTCTACGGCCAGCAGTGCCAAGGACAGGCAAAATTTGTCGCCCTTCACCGGCACACGGTGACGTCTCCATATGAGTGAAATATTCTTGAGTGGGACTTTAAACAACAACGCAACTAGACTTGTCATATTGCATCTGGGCGTTCGGATATCCTTGGGTACCCCTTCCATTTTACTTAATTCGAAAAAGGAGTACATAACTATCTGCAAATCATGTTTAGCGTTTATTTAAGCATTGATTCTATATTTTGTCCGGTCCACTGCGAAATGATCTGAATGAAGACTGTGCACACTGTGTAATTCGCGAAGCAGTATAAAACAAGTGCAATTCCCTAATGTGTTTTCTTGATTATTAACCAATGAAATCTTCGGAAATTTTTAAAATTTAATTATTAGTCTAATAGAATGATATACATATTAGTTATATATTTCAGCGTTCTGATATGAACATTCCGTTACAAAATCATATTTGCGAGTGATCACGTGGGAAAATGTCCTGAGAAATGAATATTTTATATTAATCAAATGATTGCTAAATAATTTTTTAATGTTTTTATTTTTCTTTAGATTATATCTGGAGATTTAGATTTAATTATCCCAGAGAACCTATTTGTCAATGAGAGCGGCCACTTTGTAAGTAAAAATGTTTCAATGTACATGTACGTATAAAATAACTTTTCATTTATATGATAAAGAAATAACTTTCTTCATTCTCATTCTGAGATCGAATTATTTGCTAATCAAGTATCAAGCATAAAATGCTTTGGAAACTATTTATCAGCTCTATATCGCTCTCTTTAAAGGGCCTGTTGTCTTCAAGTTTGATGTTTTACGGGACTTATGTTAATGAGGTAGATGAAATGTATGACCAGCCACTCGCCTACTTCCTAACATGGCTGGTAATAGGACTGGTGACATTGATTTTCATTGTTGTGAGGTTTGTTCTGTTTTTATTTTTCTTTTGTTTCTTTTTTTTCTTTTTTAAAATTTTTAAATCCTTTTATTATTATTATTATTTTTTTTGCTATGTCTTGACATTTTTTTTACAACACGTCACGTTCACATTCCAATGTAATTGTTATTCATATACAAAATGTCTATCGGTGAAAAATCAACAGTCTCCAACAATTTGCTGGCGAACTTCGAACATTACCAATATATGTGTTCTCCAGATGAAAACAACATGTTTAATTCTATTGTGTGGAATTAAAATGCGACAAAGACCTGTATCACAACATAAGTGTATCTTATAAATCTTGTCTAGGTTGATTCAAAAGAAACTTGATTACATTTAGTCAGTCATACTGCCTGAATTAAAACGAGCAAATGTTATTTATTTTAAGTCGGTTAAAAAGGCTCGTAACAGAAAAATAATTCTGTGCATGACTTGCAAAATATCAAGTCTTGCAAATAATTATCACAGGATTATTCACTTTATATAGAAAAATCGTCTAGATCAGGCTGTCATTTTTAAAACAAATACTTCTTCATGTATCCTACATCATTTAAATATTGTATTCAAATCCGTGTCAGATATTCCCACCCAACAATAGAGTTATGAATGTCCTTGTTCATCATGAAACAGCAACATTATTTGGGCTTTTCTTTTCCATACCTATACACACATCTTTCAGCATGCATATAAGGTACCGCAGAAGCAAGCTTTCGGACAAAGGTGATGAGTACCCGTTTTCCTGGAGCCTCTTCTGTTCCTGGGATCATTCTATAACAACCAGAGCCGGTGTAAGGGACCACTTCAGAGCCCTGTGTACTACCATGAAGGTACAGATATCGATATGATTATCTACCTTTACACTCTCAACTTTCTCGAAATTAGTCGGACCACCTTGTCGAGGCGTGGCTTCGTTATTTGTACCAAGTAGACAGACTTCAAAATCCATTTTTTGTTATAATGATATATTTTGCTGTTGTTGCTTTTGAAAAATGTACTTTAGCCTATGTTTAATATTACTAAAGTCAACTCGTGGAAGCTGTGCAATAAAATTCTTTCGCTCTCGCGCAGAACATGTAATCTAAACATGCCGACTTAAGACTCAAACCATTGGCCTTTTAGTTTAAGGCACGATTGGCTCGTTATTTTATATTTTACCGCCACAAAATATAGATAATAAGTTGTTGTTTTTTTTTGGGGGGGGGATGTGAATATTGAAATAGCAAGATCTCGTTTATCGTTGTCATTGTATATTAATTTTACTACCAGACGGACGGTAAAGTTAATTGTTGAAAATTCTCTCGTTCTTTTGTTTCAAAACACAGGAGAAGATTAGAGAGGAAAGGTCATTGGAAGTTATAAGTTTGATGAGACGGTATGTTACATACTAATTTTAAATCTTAAATCAAATTGGGCACATGAAAATCAAGTTGATATGACAGGTGTTCCAACACCCTCTTTAAAGTCTGCATTGTTCAAATTCTACGAACAACCCGTCATTCGGTTAAATGCTGTCAGATGTTTGATACCAATTGGTACGTTGTTCCTCACACACCGATTTCGACTGCATACATGTACTTCATTGTTTACCTGGTCAAGGTAAAGGGCTTATGGAGGGTGTGACCGCTTATCGGGGTATGCTTTCCCCTCCTAGTCACTTGATTCCACCTCTGATATATTCCAGGGTCTTTGATGGTTTAACTCTTCATTTGTATACCTGAAAGGAGTTTTAAAACTGAACACTGCCTTTTATCTTTACCATTTCATATCAAAGATTCTCGCTTTCTTTTAGGATGTGATATTTCATGTACATGTATTATTCAACCGAAAGACAAATTTCAGTGACAATCGTTTTTTACGAATTCGGAAATATATCAATAATGTGTATTATCATTATTGTCCAAAATTTAATATGGAGAAATAAAGGTTACAATTTGACCTGATAAATGGACCATGTACCACACATAATTGAAAGTGTCAAATGTCATTTTTAGAATAAAGGTTAAATGAACGTTTACTGATGATATATATTGAAAAGATGGATTTTTCTAAGAGACCCGTCTGTTCCAATTTTTTAAGTGCTCGAAAGTTACAAACATATATCTTTATTGTAGGTGGTTCGTTCGGTTTCTAAACCTAGTCACTCACTTTTTGTAAGTTCAAAAAAGAGATTTCTGGATTTTAATATGGAGACAAATTAAAATATCACACTAGAATAAGGAAAAGAAAAACATTGATCTCAGAATTGATCAACAGTCCAAACCTTGGCTAACGCTTCATTGGGGACTTATATTCAACACGCCCGTGTCCGATATAATTCTGATCGGAAGTCAGAGTGGAATCTTGATAATACTATTCTTGTTTAGATTATGTCTTGTGATCGGTTATTTACGGTAGTCTTCGATAAAATCGAATGACAAATACTGAAAAAAATTAAAAATCATATTAATTTCCATTGTGATAAAAAAAAGTTGACTGTAGAAGATACCAAGGGGGTAATCAATAATTCAAAAATCCAATTGCAGACGAAACCATGGCCAAACAAAAAAGAGACAACACAAACATCTATCAACACAACAAGTGTAAAACCGAAAAATAAAGTATCACGAGCCCCCACCAAAAACCAGGGGTGAATTCAGGTGCTCCGGAAGGGAAAGCCACTCCTGCTCCGCGCACGGCACCCGCCGTGTCACTATATTTAAAATGCAAGAAAATGTACATAGTTTTTTATTTAATTCACAGACTCTTGATTTACCTTGGGCGACTAGTCAGTAACATCATCGTACTGGGGATGTTAGCCGGAAGCGGATACTTAATCTATTATGTTGAGGAGAAGTTTGTGTTGCCCGAAGAAGCGCCAGACGTTATAGAAGAATTGTTTGAAAAGTACCAGGTGATCACATGTCGTTTTCCATTTTTTTTATTTACGATAAAATGGACAACGTCCTGCAATTTTGATTTCCATTAATTTATTTCAGTACAATTAAATTTCAATAGTAGAGTGTTAGCCATCATTGTACAAATTATTAAAAAGAAACTATTTCACCCAGATCACATACATATATGACCTTACAAAAGAAAGTTCAATGTTAAGTCGTCATTCCACGCTGCTCAAATCTTGCCAGATACCTCTTTACTAATCAGACCTATTTTGTATCAGTCGGCTAAATGTTATTGATATCGATGGTTCCAATGCACTCGGTCACTATATTCGTATTTTAATTTATAGCGATACTTTAAAACATCGACTGTTAATTTTTCTTCTAGTACCCTTAAGCCAAAATGATTGCCATAGATAGATCCAAATTAAACTGATATAATGTCTTGCTCCACTGTGACGCAATATTTAGTATCCGAAATATAATACACCGCACACCAATGTGACTATGTATGCATAATTTGGTCACCTACAATGTATATAGTATATAATGCCTGTAAATGTTAGGCAGAAAGTCAAAGTCATAATGCACTTGGATAATTTCACACAAAAAAATTCCCGGGAAAAAGACTGACTCATAAAAATATTCTTTTGCAGCTTGCTGTTGTTGTAGCTGTTTTGAAGATTCTTGTTCCATTATTCTTTGCCTACCTGGTGAAGATCGAGAAATGGCATCCAAGAGTTGAATTAAAATTGACAATATTCAGGTAAGTATTAGCTTGGGGCTGATATGGCTTAGTGGTACATGTAAGCATGACTGCCCTCAGATCATGAGGTCATGGGTTCAAATCTGTGTCGCGCTATGACTGGATATCCCTGTATTTCGGATGAGAAAGTGCAAACAAAAGTCCCGTGTAACATTGGGACTCGGCACGCAAAAGAACTAATACATCTATATGGTCATAAGTGCCGAGCGGATCCAAATTTGTCATCTCATACGGGTACCGTTGACGTCTCATATAAGTGATAGATTCTTAGGTAGGACATTTAAGTACAGTACAAGTAATCAACTAAGAGATCTAATGCCAGACAGAGTGAGATTAGCTCCGGACAGCTAAATGGTTTACTATATTCAGGTATACCCTTCAAAACAACCTTGTGTGCTGATTTGCTTCATCATGTGATTGTTTACAGTAGTGCTTTTCTCGTACTTAATTTTCTCCTTTTCTGCCAGGACGATGTTTTTCTACTTCGCAAGTTTAGTGGTGTTCATCTTGTCCTTATCCAACCTTGCTAAATGCGCCAGTAGCGACGACGCCTGTGCTGATGCCAAAAACTCTTCACAGGTACGTCTGACAAACATGACTGAAAACTGTCTTTTAAAAAATGTAATTTTTTTTTTAATTATTCATTTTTTTCCCACATAACTGTAACTAAAGAATGTATCATTACCGTGGTTATTTACTTTATGTTTACCCATTCAAAATTTAAACAATACGAAACTATCGAAATTCCGATCCAGTCTTCTTATCATTTCTTGCATCTGTAACTTCCGGTTAATACATTGGTTAAGAATCATAATTGTAATTGGCCATATTTCAAGCGGCTCTACCTTTGTACAAAGCACTGGTACAACGCTCTATGTTAATGTAGTTTTGATTTTCTGAGATTTTACCGCCTAGACGTACCTCTTGAAAAAGTTTACGTTTCTATTATATTTAGTTCAGTGTAATTGCTCTGGCTTGGTATCATAAAAACTCAGAATTTTGAAAGCTTGAGAATTTTGTCGGCTCCAACTATTCAACAAATGAGAATTCAGTATCAGCTTTAGTTAAGAAATCACTCAGAATTTAATAAATTCTCAAGTTTTATAGTGCCAGACCGAGATAAACACCCAGCATTAAAAGAAAACTGGAAAGGGTCTAAATAGTTTTTCTCGACAGTTTCGTATCATTTAGTTTCAAATATTTCCCTGATCATTTTTCCTGTTTTAATCTATTCACTTCACAGACCATTTCGCAGAGTTCTAATACTACATCGACATTTTGCTGCTGGGAAAACAAAGTTGGAGAGGAAATATTTAAACTTATACTGATAGATCTCGGACTTATGATTGTAGTGGGGCTGCTAGTTAATGTTTCCGGGGCTGTTTTTGTAAAGTATACTGTATGCCCTTGTCACGTAAGTTTACTGTTTTTCTTTTAATTCATATGACATATACACCATCATAGAGGATAGTTTTTTCCCATGCGATTGGATCGTAAAATATAGTTTTTTTTTTCATTACCAATGTATTTTCTAAATCCACAATTAGAATAAAAAATTTCGAATTAATATAAAAAGTGAAATTAAAGAAATAAAGTAAAGAGTATATACATGTATAGAGTTGGTTGAATAAGGCAGATAATCGTTTAAATGAATCAAGTGTTCCATGAAAGTCCTCTACAAAGCACACAACAAGTTGAAATTTAGATTAATGAGTTGCTGAGACAAGTCTCTATTGTGGATATATTTCATCGTACCTCTTTCATTTATAATTTGTTACTCATTATTCCATTCTTTAGTGATGGTGTATTATACAATCAATGCATGACAGATGATAGTACATGTACGGTACAATACTTAAACATAATTAAAATCTGAAATTGTCGCAGAAATAATTATTTTTACAGTTGCTTTAGTTGCAATATTTTAAAATTTGGTTTGTTGTCATTTTTTATTTTTTCAGCTTGAGTACAGTGAATTTGCTGTGACGGCTAACATTCTAGATTTGGTGTACGGACAGGGCCTTATCTGGCTGGGCATATACTTCTCCCCAATACTTCCTCTTATCGGAGTTGTCAAGCTCATCATTGTTTTCTATTTCCGGTATTTTGTGGCACGTGTTGCGAACGTGCCACCTAAAAAGTTGTTTAGAGCCTCCAGATCAGGGAGTTTTTACTTTTTCTTACTATTACTGACCTGGATTCTCTGCACTGCACCGGTTGCATACTTTCTGATAGAGTAAGTACTCGTTTATTCATATCTGACTATTAATATATCAGCGATAATTTACATTGTGTGGCATTGTTCTGTTTTTAATGTTCTAAACGTAATTTATTTCTTTGAATTGGCTTTCAAACGTGCACTCTTTAAAAACAAGGTTATTTCATATTAAACAAAGCACTTACAGGACATCATATACAGTCGAGCCTCATTAATCCGGACGCAAATAATTCGGTTGCGTCAAGTTCCAGACGAAATTTCCTGGGTACAAAATTTTCCAAAAGCATTGGTCATAATGATAGATGCGATTCAGTAATCCGGACGCTTCACTTATCCGGACAATTTGGTGGGGAACAAGGTGCCCTGATTAATGAGGCACCACTGTACACGAACGATGCTTCAAAGCATTGCTTCACATTCTGAAAGGGGGGGGGGGGGTCTTTTACACGAGAACATTTGGCAGAAAAAAGGGCTGTGCTTGAAAATAAACAAATTATTTAGATTTAAAACACTCCCAACTCTCATACCTATCTTTTTTTAAGGAAAAGAATTTTCGTACAAATTTCACATAAAACAAAATCAAATTCAACTTATCGAAGCTTTTAAAATTTTAAGCATTCTAAAACTATTATTTTTTTCATTTACAGTTTAACACCTTCTTGGCATTGCGGTCCATTTCAATGTAATGAAAGAGTGTATGACGTCATCAAAATAGATGTGACGTTACCATCCTGGCTCGACTGGCTTTATGATTTATGGTCATACTTCAGTACAGCTATTGTGATAGTACCTGTTATTATTGTTTTATTGTAAGTGAAATTCTTCAGTGAGACTTATACCGAACTATTATCATTTGAACGCACTGCAAGAGTATCTGCTATTCTCCGAAAAAAACTTAATTTATAATTCAAATTAATATTTCCTAAAAAAATGGATAACTTGAAATACGTTAAAATCTTCCATATTTTAGTTGCGTGGTTGTTGTTTCTTATTTCTGTGTAACATATAATATAATATAGAATGTATTATAGACCATAGAATATTTCACTAATATTGAAACACCAACATAACTTTATATCGGAAATAAAGTGCAAAAATTGACGCCAGGTTCGAAATTAAAGTCATTGAGCAGTGTGGAGTTTTTAAAATACGGACATCTACCGTTATCGGTACCTCGGGGTTTACTTTTTAACCGGGGACATGGAATGCCAGGCACCTCGCCACTTTTTTCGAAACATGCAAAATATTCAATACAGAGTCTGAATTAAACAAAAAGCTTTGATATCAGAAGTTCAATAAATGATAAAAATCTGTATTTTAATCCATCCCACATATATTTAAATTCAAGGCAGTTTCATATTTTGTCGCATAATAATCCAACGAAGAGACCAAACTCTATATACTCTGTCTGGAACTCATTGCAGTTCTTTATATCTTATATATTATCTTATATACCCCCCCCCCCCCCCCCCCCCCCCCCCCCGTTGACGACTTTCACTTTCGATTTCACTTTCTTGGTCAAACATCGAATAATTTTTGACATTTGTCAAAGTGTTTCACTTCAACAAACCAGTTTCTTTGGGTTATTAATAGAACAATAAATAAATAGGTCACAACACTGAAGATCTAACTTTAATTATATTGTCTATTAATATGATTCCATTCAAAATAACACAGGTCCTTCTATTTATAGTGCGCCCTCATACAATCTGTCATCTTAGATGTTTTTCATTTTCATATTCATATCTTTACAGAATTAAATTGGATTTAATGGATTTAACAAATTGTCCAGTTGTGTTGATACTACGTTATATAGGTCACTGTATTCTTTTACTAATTTTCCTGAAGGAATATTACATTTGTAATACCGGGGTATATGTATGGGTAAGTTTAAGTCTGTTTCATTTTCCCCGAACATGGATATAACTCAAGTGTAATCTTGAAGGGAACGTAATGGCATTTGCTGCAGTATATTGAAAATCCATTGTTTTGCAGATTGGTCGTATTGTACTATCGGGCCAGAGCCAGTTCTTACAGCGATCTTGTGAGGGAATTGAGGAACAAATTGATATTTGTGAGTATACATTTTCAAATTAAACAACACAACAATGCCGCAAAAAAAACCCAAAAACCAAACAAACAAAAATAATATTTTGGTGAATTTCAGATCTAGTTTCACAGAAACTGTCATATAGATATTTACAACTTATAATTTATGTTAAATGAAAACATTTAGAATTTATAACCGTTTAAAAGGTATTGTATTATTAATCACGGACTATGGAGGAATTAGCCTGCCCGAGGTCTATACAAGAAACAGGACAGAACAGACACCTTTTATGGCAATTATCAATTTCCTCCCTGCCTTTTTTGCTCATTTAAAGTAAAATAAAACAGACAAATTTCTGTCTTATTTGCCTATGGACATTGATCAATGCTCGTCATTTATGGATATAGTAAGACAATTAAAGGGAAGACATAGAAATGTGTAATAGAAAATAGTACTGATATGTAATGATAGGTGACTCATTAACAAGGAATGCTAACTCCTCCATGGCACCTGATCCCAAAAGTTAATTTTCGGAAGTCTGTATTTATCGATTGTCCATCGCACTTGTATACTATCTATGAAACTACTGACGTATTTATGTCATCTCTAATTATTTATTTCGAAAATGAAACTGTTCAAGCTCCGGTATTTCTAATAAATAAATTGTATTAAATGTCTAAATATATTAAGATATCCCCGGTCAATAAAATATCTTGGTTGAGGGTAATTGAGTAGGAGAAATCAATTGTTTCCCTTAGGTTATCGAATATA